>WNLN01000278.1:0-43607 GCA_021347865.1 Sarocladiaceae sp. CBMAI 1973
GCCGCAAAGATTCAAGACTACGAGAGGCGGAAGCAGTGTCTGCACCTTGCCTGTTGTCTTTTGCCCAAGAGCCACCGAGACTGCTTGGAGATATTGTTCAGCTTCTTGAAGTGGGCTGGTTCATTCCACCAGTTGGATGAGGAGAACGGATCAAAGATGGACATTCGCAATCTTGCCACTGTCATCGCGCCGAACGTCCTGACTAGTGGAGCGAAGACCCTCGCCCTTGACGGCGAAGCCATATACGTCATTGACGCCGTGGAAACCATTGTTAACAACATCGAAGAGATGTGCCAGGTATGTTCTCATTGTTCACGAATCCTGTGATCCGACCAGGGCACATGTGCTAACTCATTCCAGGTTCCTGATGATATTCTTTCCCTTCTCAATGACCCTTATCTGTTTGCCAACAATGGCGAAATCACTACCAAGGAGATCCTGAAGAGGTTCCAAGATCGCAAGGGCCAAGTATCGATTGCAGACCATGAGGTCTACAACAAGCAAGAGAGCTCTTCGCGACCACCAGCCCGCAGGATCGACACCGACCCTTCTGTTTGGAAGGGCGAAACCACAGTCCGCCCTGTGCAAGACGTGCCTCGACCCTTCGCAGGACACGGACAAGGCACCCCTCCGCAAAGGCACCCGGGCCGAGAGGACGGGCCATACCCTTCACCTTACCGCAATCAGCAATACAACCACTCAGATAGTCAGATCGATAACGCCGAGCAACATCAACGTCGAGAGTGGCGCAACTCAGGATGGGGGAGGCAAGGTGGGCTCGGGGTAGGCAATTCATGACGCACAGTGGACCAGCCTGATTATGACTGCTCTCGATGAGCACTCGACTTGGAGGAACCCTGGACGAGGCCAAATGGAGCCGGTGAGGAATATATATGACTTGGTGTAGAGTCATCTGCATGTCTACGGCGTTCTCTTATACCAAATCTTACGAAAAGCCCTGGTTTCGGCACACAATGACCACTCGCCGCGTTTGTTTTTATCGTCTTGCTCGGCTATTTTCAATACCAGATTATTCTTCCTGGCACACCTTGACTCTCAAAGTGAATGACCACAAACTGTACTGTGGACGTCTAAAGCAGCTCTCGAGCAGCTCTCGGTTGTGGCACGTCTTCCCATGCCGGCGCAATTTAATAGACACCCCTGATCGAAGAGTGGGAATTGAAGCAGACTCGCCGGAGCGCACCGGGCATGTAATAACGTTCGAATCATCAAGCCGGAGTGATTATCGTCAATATTAGATTTTCGTATCAGTGGATGACACAAATATTCGTATACATGAAAATACGGCCCGCCCTGCCACTTGAGCCCCAAGCAGCACATGTGAGCCTGCCGTCGACATTTTGTCCTCTTCACCACATCATCCTCCCATCTACCTTCCTCTAGGCATACCTCAGCTCCTTGCCAAGCTTCTTCTCCTCCTCAGTGAACCACTTGATTCCCTTGGTGATTCCCTCCTGTAGCGTCCAAATGGGTCTGTAGTGCAGAACCCGCTTCGCCTTTGTGATGTTGTAGTATCTGGTCATGCTGGAGAGGTTCGCCCTCAGCTTGGTGATGGTGGGCTTCTTGCCGAGAATCGATGCGAAGATCTCACTGCAGACGCCGATCATGCTGGCGACCTCGCGGGGAATAGTCCAGTATCCAATGTGTGAAGCACGCTTGTTTCCTGCTGTGGCCCAGACGGCGCGAGCAAAGTCCCAGAAGTAGACAGGGGCGTCGTTTGTGATGAAGAAAGCCTCGCCATCTACCTTCTCGTGGTCCAGGGGAGCGGTAGGGGCGACGGCGGTAGCGAGGAGAAGCTTGGCGGCGAGAAGGTGAGCGAAGGCAGCGTTGCCAACGTATGTAAAGTCGAAGAGGTTGTTGTTGTCGCCCATCTGGAAGTTGTCCTTTCCATCGCGGTAGGCGTAAAGGAAACCAGCAAGAGCCTGGACATCTCCTTCACCGAAGAGGCCGGCAGGACGAATAGCACAGGTAACGAATTTTGAGTCGTCTGCGCGGTTGGCGTTAAGGACGATCTCTTCGGCCGCGGCCTTAGTCTCGGAGTAGTACTCGATTTGCTCGTCGCCGCGGATGACAGGCCAGCGTTCGTCGGCGTTGAAGAGATCGCTCTGCATGTCGCTGATGATACTGGCGGAGGAGGTGTAGACGAGAGCCTTGACACCGGTCTTGCGGCAAGCGTCCACGACAGACTGGGTACCGTCGACATTGACCTTCTTGAAGAGCTTCTTCTGCTGCTCAACCTTGTCGCCAATGGCGTGGTCAGCCTGCGGTGAGGCAGTGTGAATCACAACATCGGGGTGAATCTCATCGAGGACCGAGATCAAGCTGGCGGTATCTGTGATGTCGCATTCGTGGTACTCGGCGTCGGGGTGGCGGTTGCGCTGGCACCGCAGATCGATGGAGGCGACGTGGGAGGTATCCCAGGAGAAGAGGACCTGCTTGATGATGTGGTGGCCAAGGAAGCCGTTGCCGCCAATGACAACGACGCGACCGAGGTCGCCGCGCTTTTCAGTAGCCATGGCTAGGAAGAAGAGGAAATGTCGAGGAGGAAGACGGACGACAGGCTGCAAAGGAACGTGTGCAGTTGCAGAAGAGCGAGGAGACTCCTGGAGGCGAGAGACAACCTAAGACAGTGGGCAGCGTGGGCGGGATGGGGCAGTGGGGAGGGGCGGCAGGAGTCCCCTGGGAACTTGAAGTTTGGCGAGACAGGGGACCAATTGGGGAAAATGGCGGGTGGAATAAACTGTCAGTTAGTGCCAGTGGGTGCAGCACAAGCGAGCAGAGAGGCTGCTGACGGGGTGGACACCAGCAATTGACATTCAGCCCAGAAGGAGATGAAGAGTTGGTGTTGACTGGACAGGCTGAGGTGGTTAGACCGGGCCGCTAGAGCGATGTTGCGGGTAAAGGTGAACCCTGCCTCGACCTCAAATTGGTGGATATGGGCTGCAAGCTGTTGGGAGGTCTGCGCTAGCATACGCCGCAAAATACGTGTTGATTTTACAGCATGTCATCTGTTCCTTTTTGAAGCTTGACGTACAATATCAAAAGTCTAAGGTGTGTTCGACATGTCACCTTTTAGTCTTGCGCACGAAGTGGAAGCCGGGGTGAAGCTGTTCTCGCCAGTCAGAAGAGCCTAGGACGAAGTCCTGTGCAGCCACATCTCATCTCATAACTCCACACTAGCCACACTCCGCATGAGGCAGCTTTCACGGCGGCAGCTCCACCGACTGTGTATGCAGGCATCCACGCCTACACCTTCAACTACAACGACAGTGCACGCGCATCAAAGTCCCAAGTCTCAACAGACTTGTCTTTCACGATCAAGCACTCAAAGTCTTTCTGGATACAAAGCGGGAAACTAACCTGCACTTTACCGGCTCTCCCCTTGCTTTGGCATATATGATCCCATTCAGCTAACTTTCACGCTCGAGGCGCGCAAGGGAGGCTTGAACCTGTCGTTGACCATACTCTGATCTTCACGATTCTCAACTGTACGATATGACGGCTCTTGCCCAAAGAACCCAATCTTTTGGTCACCCAAGATGGAGGCGCGGTCCAAAGACGTGGAAATTCTCGTCCACATAAATGCTCCAAGTCGCGTTGTCAATGATGCACGGTATCGACAGCTCGCTGAAGCGTACCTCACCTTCAACCCCAGCCGCAGAATGGCTTTGCCTCCCTTACAAAAGCAAAGCGAAGCCGAAGAGACCTCACAAAGCAACCATGTTGAGAGCTTGAGCGGTGCTAAAGATCAAGCTCCTGTGCCGGCATCCTCAAGCCAAGAGTATGCCACTCCAGCGCCTATGGCCTTGCTTCTCGATTCACAGGACTTGAGTTTCCAGAGTGCTCTCGACAATCGAGAGTCACCACGACTTGGAGACACCACAGTTGGTATCACTCTTGAACTTTCGACAAGTCTGTTGGAGGAAGAACAACCTCGAACCCAGGAGTCATGGATTGCTCCTCCGAGTGAGATCGGCGACTCATACCCCATGCCAGATGCGTCGCTGCTTCGTAAATCACCCACCAAGGTCTTTGCACAATATCTTCGTTCTTCTACGACGGGACAAGTCCGCAATCATCCGACGGCTATACTACAAGAATCACCCGATGCCGACACGCAAGCCAATACTCAGATCGAAGTTCCATCTTCACCACCTATGCAGCATATTGCAACACAAGATTCACCACAGGAGCATTTGGTGCTGCCAACAATACCCTCATCTCCACCAATCCCCATCAACGGACACAGAGTGGTTCCGTTCTCTCCTAAGGGCGCAGCAGCAGAGGATGATATCCTCGTTCCCACCTCAGACGCAGCACTAGACGTTACGCATATTTCTAGCAGCGCGGTTATCAACGGACCCGACACAAGTTATGCAGAAAAGGACGAATTGCCTCCTGTCTCCGATGATCTTCAGGACATTACGCATGTCTCTGGAAGCTCAATTGGAGGTGATCCAAAACACACAACGAGAGACCTCGGTGAGGCAGCCCCTGCTCGAGAAGCTATGCTGGATGACCCGCTGGAGGTCACGCATATAACAAGCAGCTCTATCGCAAATCTCTCTGGGATGGTCCGATTACTTGACCCAGGAGTACATGCTATACCCCAGCATGTCCAAGACACTACACACATCTTATCGAGCTCGTTCAGCAACAGCCAAGATCCGCCGTCCTTGCTGGAGGATGTGCTGCCCGTCCAAAACACCAGCGGAAATCTCCCAAGCGCACTACCGGATGATACTAGCCGCCATAAACAAGAGCCCCATTCATCACCACCCGCAAAACGACGAAGACGGTCTGGCGGGTCGAGTCCCTCGCCAACGACGAATACAGATAATATCGACCGCCTTCCTGCTGGCAGCCCAGACCAATCCCCAAATAATTTGTCTACTGCGGTAGCCTGTCTCGAGATTATACCCCCTTCTCCCTCAGCAGGCATCCACGTCCTCCAAGCTGATGATTTAATCCCTTCGCAACTTGCCAAACTCACCGTCGACCTCTCGTCTCGCTACCGTCCTTCACCACCCAAGCGTGACATCGACCCCCTCGAGCGAGGATATTGGCTCCTTGATTGTGACGCCTGGCTTCCAGCCGTACGGGAGAGCACTTGGGTATTTCTACAACAATATCTTCGCAGTGGCCTTGCGGGGTGGGGTGTGTGGTGCCGCCGCGAGGAGAAACCACATCGTTTTCTAAAGGCTTATTGCTGGGGACATGTCGTTAAGCACGCATACCTCCTGCTGTATCTAGCGAGCGAAAGGAGACTCAAGGGTACAACAGCGTCATGGATAGATGCGGATGGAGAGGTGGTAATAGAGGTCCCAAGTCACAACAAGTGACCCGCATGAAACTTTACATGACACGCGGGTTTGGCAAACCCAAGATGCCCGAACTTCATTCTACACCGCAAGCATGGGCATTGGGAGCGTTGGTTTTGAGCACAACATGATTAGCTTTAGGCTTTGCGGCGGGTATCGGGTCTTCCATTAGGAAATCGCGTAACGCGCTGAATTTAAAGAAACAATACTCTTTCCGAACACATAAGATACAAGCTGCCACTTAGGAAACATGGTATATGGTACATTGACGCTTCAGCCGAAGCCTACCCATTCGTAGGCCCAACCCGATTACACACAAGCCCGAGCCTCTGAAGGCACTCGACATGGGATTGTGCCGAGGCCACCTCCTCTAATCCTGGTAAGCGCACCCCTCCTCTTCGAGTGCACATAGCAGACACGCTCCATCTCATCCAAGGTCCAAACATGCAAGAAAGCAAGGTGGCATGTATACATTTGTCGTCATTACCCCTCCAATGTGGCCTTAGTCGTTCCACATCTGAGCAACCAACTCAAAGGCCGAGCTCATCCGTTGCGGTCGCCTTGGTCTTGCTGGCGCGGCTGCGGCTCGCAGGCTTTGCCGCGGCCTTCTCCTCCTTGATCGTCTGCTTCAGCGCCTTCACGTTCGCCATGACCTCCTCCCGCTGCCTGTTGATAAGTGTCTTCTCTGCCTCGGACATCTCGTTGAAAGGCCTCTTCTCTTCCGGAGACATAGTCTTCCATGCGTTGGCGATTTCGCCGAATCGTCCCGAGTCTTTGCCGCGGCCGGTAAGAGATTCAGCAATGTAGAAGTTAAAGCCGGAGCGGACGCGGTTAGGAAGGCGGGCGTCCTCGATGGGCTTCAGCTTCTTGCCAGTCTTACGAGCAAGCTCTCGGCGGCTCAAGTTGGCGAGCATAATAACCTCAGGGGTATAAGACTCGACCCATTCGAGATGTTGTGCGTGGTTGGCAGCCTTGTTGGCCTCAGCGCTGGCGCGAAGTTCCTGTGGCGAGCAAATTAGTAACTGTTGTCTGACATGTAAGCGGACATTGCAGCGCCATCATTACTTACAGACATCTCGGTTGCCGAAAGATCATGGTAGCCACGAGCTGCAGCTTTCTGGGTCTCCGAGCTCGGCTTCTGCCTCTGGTTTTGGGCGACGTAAAGCATCCAAGGATTGATGGGAAGTCCCTTCGGCTCACTCAATAGTGATAGGCTCTTCAAGTCCTTGATCTTGTTCGCCTCCTTCTCCTCTGGCGTGAGCTTCCTCTTCGGCTTCACAGGTGCCTTCTTCTTCTTCGCAACGACCTTCTTCTTGGGCTTCTTCGCGGCGACCTTCTTCTTAGCTGCTGCCTTCTTCGCGGGCGTCTTCTTTGCTACGGTTGACTTCTTGACACCGGCGGATTTGGGAGTCTGGGCCTCCCAGGCTACTTGCGACGAAGTGAAGCTGCGGACTTGGAGGGCGGATCGGATTGGAAGCGTGCGAGCTGCGGTCGAGGTGGTTGCGGCCGGTGCCCTCGTGAGGACGCGACGTAGCGCTGCCCTTGCGACTGATGTCAACATTGTGCCGTAAGTAAACAAAAGCTAGCGTCAGAGCTTCGAAATTCAACCTCAATTGGCGAAAAGCAGTCTTGAATGAGGGGTGATGGTCTCAGAGCAGATTGAGGGGTCGGAACTTGAAAGCGAACGTAGATTGTGTCGAGGAACAAGGGCGGTCGACAGAATGACGAGAAGGGTTGCTGACCTTGTGCCAGGATTGGGGTGGTGGTGCGACGACGCAAGCAGCCCGCCGCCCTTACCAGCTCCTCCCTCAGCTGGCTGGAGCTCCCCCAGAATGCAACTCACCTGCGCAAGGTGCCCACTTGGCAGGGTACCGCGAGCTGCAGGGGAAGGCACCAAGTACATTCTACTTTATGCGCCCGCTAATTTGTGGCCAATCGTGGGTAGCCGCGACCTGAGCTAGTGCTGCACTGAGATGCTGGCCAATCAATGTGTGATGTCAGCTTAGTCACCAATTTGGAGGAGCTACCACCACTCAGGCTGCCGTTAGGACGCGCGATGCAACAGCCTACAGCAGTCGTGAGCTTCATTCCCAGCATCACAATTCATCAACGCCTCCATCGACTTCGACGACACTACCTCTCCCCGCCCTTTTCGATTGCCCAGAGCGCTCAAATAGAGGCTTAGCAAAGACAGCGACCCCAAAGGCTCCTCACGCGAGACCTTCGAAGCGCACCAGCCTCTCTCGACGAGCTCCAAATAGCTTCCCGAAACCAATCACAATGGATCACCGCCCGCAAGCATGGGGTCGCGTGAGTGTTTTCAAACAACATAACTTTGTGGAGACTTTTGCTGACTAGATCGCCGACTTCTAGCCCAGAGATGATGTGTACGGTGCCTACGATGGAGCCTTCATGCAGCAGAATGGTCCTACACAGGCCACCCAGCAGCCTATTGTGACCGGTACATCAGTTGTTGCCATCAAGTTCAAGGATGGCGTCGTCATCGCCGCTGATAACCTCGGTTCGTCAAATCCAACATCTGCTGCCTTCTACATCTTCGGCCATCTCTTGACCTCTATCTAACGCTCGATGACAGCATCTTACGGATCACTCGCCCGCTTCACCGATGTGAAGCGCCTTCGACCCTTCGCCGGCACCTCAGTCGTCGGTTTCTCTGGCGACATTTCAGACATGCAATATCTCGACCGCCACCTCACCGACCTCTCCCTCTCCGAGTCTTATTCCTCCCCCGACAAGGCCCGCCTCTCCGCCTCCAACCTCCACCGCTACCTTTCCCAGCTGCTCTACCGCCGCCGCTCCAAGTTCGATCCCCTCTGGAACCACCTTCTTGTGGCCGGTCTCGATGACCAGGGCGAGCCCTTCCTTGCCGCCGCGGATCTGCTCGGCACGACCTACTCCGCCCCTAGTTTGTCAACGGGCTTCGGCAGCATGCTTGCCCAACCTGTGATGAGGAAGTACGCCCCCGACGAGGAATCAGCGAAGAAGCTATCTCGGGAGCAGGCGGTCGACGTGATCAAGGAGTGTATGAAGGTGCTATTCTACAGAGATGCACGCAGCTTGGACACATACTCTATCGCTGTCATCACAAAGGATGGCGTTGAGCTCAAGGAGGATGAGAAGCTGGAGGAGCAGAGCTGGGCGTTCGCAGACCGGATCAAGGGCTATGGTACTCAGACTGTTTAAATGCTGCAAATGTGGGGTTCAGCGAAGCCATAGCTTCGTATCATGCAGGCACAGTCGTGAGATGTCACATAGAGGTTGTACAATAGACTCTCAATCACGATTGCTCAACAAAGTGCGTCTAATTACTTTGATAATGCTACATTGCCACGCGCCGACCTTGAGTATATATCTTAGCTAATGATACGGGGGAAGACGGCGAAGCGTGGTATGCAAAACACGTTAGTGAAGGTTGTCCTGTGCTTCAGATCTGCGTTTGGTAATGTACAGCCAACTTCACTTCAAACCCATCAGCAGAAAGATGAGGCAGATACAAACAAATCGTCCGGCCCTGTATGCACGGCTCATATCAATTATGAAAGAACATAAATCATCATGTACGCAAATACGCTCGTGGGAATAGCCCGAAAAACAATTTTGCCAAATGGTCTTCCAATACCCCAAAAGCAAATCCGAGTCAAATCTCAAGTCTCTTTTCCAGTGCCAACTCCGATCATTTCATGTTGAGAATCTTCACCGTCATGAAACATTAACTTCTTACTCGACAGTGACTGACTTGGCCAAGTTACGAGGGAAGTCGACGTTCAGGCCCTCGAGGACGGCCAGCCAGTAGGCAATGAGCTGCAGAGGAATGACGTTGAGGAGACCCTGGAGAGCATCCACCGTCTTGGGAACCTCGATCTTCTCAGCGTCGGAAGCCTTGAACTCCTCGTCGTCAGGGTTGCAGATAACGATGGGCTTACCACCGCGAGCAATCACTAAAAGGTATTATGTTAGTCTGTTTTCTCGAATATCGAGCGATGTGGTGCTGGATTCTTACCTTGCTGGTAGGCGTTCAAAGACTTCTTGAAAAGATCATCACGGGTAAGGATCATGATAATGGGAAGGTTCTCGTCAACCAGAGCAAGCACACCGTGCTTCAGCTCTCCAGACATGACAGCCTCGCAGTGCAGGTAGGAGATCTCCTTGATCTTAAGGGCACCCTCAAGAGCAGTAGAGAACTGGCTGCCGCGGCCAAGGAGGAGCAGAGACTTCTGGTTACGGAACTTCTCGCAGAGCTGCTTGATGGGGTCGTTCAACTCCAGGATCTTGGAAATGTTGGCCGAGACCTGGGAAAGGCCCTCCATGATCTCCTCGCGACGAGCTTGCTTGGAGGCACGGTCCTCGCTAAGAGACAAAGCGAACATCACCATAGCAATGAACTGGGAAGTGTAGGCCTTGGTGGATGCAACACCAATCTCGGGACCGGCGTTGACGTGAACACCACAGTGGGTCAGGAGAGAGATGGATGAACCGACAACGTTGACGATACCAACGGTCAGAGCACCGCGCTCGAGGCAGTAGCGCAGAGCCATGAGGGAGTCGGCAGTCTCGCCTGACTGAGACACGAAAACGCAAGTGTCATCACGGAAGACAGGAGCCTGGCGATCGAGAAAGTCGGAGGCAAGTTCGACAGAGATGGGGATCTCAGCAAGCTCCTCGAAAATACCACGGACAGCCATGCAGGAGTGGTAGCTGGTACCGCAAGCAATGAAGATGATTCTGCGGCAGCGGCGGATGGTTGAGATGTACGACCGAAGGCCACCAAGGGTGACGGTCTTGTTGCCAATGTCGAGACGACCACGCATGGTGTTGACAACGGACTCGGGCTGCTCGAAAATCTCCTTCTGCATGAAGTGATCGAACTTGCCCTTCATGATCTCCTGGAGCTCAAGCTCGAGGGTCTGGATGGTTCGGACGTTGGAGCTACCGTCGGCCTTCTTCATGCGGTGGATGTTGAGAGAACCCTCGTGGATGTGGGCAATGTCATCGTCCTCGAGGTACATGACCTTCTTGGTGTGCTCAACAATGGCAGACGGGTCCGAGGACAGGAAGAACTCAGTGGGCATGGGCATGCCATCATCCGTCATGAAGGCACGAGATTGGGAGCGGTGGAGGAGAGACTTGTCAGCAGCGCCGAGAAGGCTGCTCTGGGGGCTGAGGAAGTCGGGGCCCTTCTGCTTGATAGCAGCGTTGTGGGCAGCGGCCTCGGCGGGGAGAGCGGCGTTCTCGTCGGAGTACTCGACGTCGACGAAGTCAACCTTCATGCGGCGTTGGGTCTTGACACCGATCACAAGGGGAGAACCCTTGCGGGCGGCAATGACCTCGTGAGGGTAGTGGACGGACTTAATGAGAAGACCGTAGGCACCCTCAAGCTCCTGGATCACAGCCTTGGCGAGCTCAGTGAAGCCGATGCCCCTGTGCTGGTCGTAAATGTACTTTGTGAGCTTGGCGATGCACTCGGTATCGGTTTCGGTCTCGAACTTGAAGCCCTTGCTAGCAAGCAGGGTCTTCAGCTCCTTGTAGTTGGTAATGATACCATTGTGAACGATGGTGAACTCCCAGGTGGGGTCAGAGCTGCACAGTTCGTTAGATATGATCCTATTCCGCAAGACAAGGCCGCTGTTGCGTAGAAAATAGCTCTTACCGGTGGGGGTGGCAGTTCACGGTGGAAGGAGGACCGTGGGTAGCCCATCGAGTGTGGGCAATACCGGCATGTGAATCGAAAACCTTCTCGAGATCGACGTTGGACTCATCAATGAGCTTCTTCAGCTTGGCAACCTTGCCGACCTCCTTGAAGGCAATAACCTCATTCTTCTTGTCACCATCGACAGCCAGACCAGCGGAGTCGTAACCACGGTATTCAAGACGAGCAAGGCCTGTTTCGTACAAAGTGGGAACAGCGAGTCAGCTTTGCGTTGTTCACTTGCTGGGCAGCGCGCCCTCACCGGTGTTTCAGAAACCAGCAGGGATTGGTGGGGGGGACTTCGAACACTCCAAGGGGATTACGTACCATTGACCAAAGTGTCAAGAATGAACTTGCGGTCCTTCTCGACCAAGTAGTTGATGTAACCGAAGATTCCACTGTTCAAGATAATCGATCAGCATCCTGTTATGCGCAATTGATGCCACGGACACAAGCTCTTTGAGCTTGGAGGGGTCGGTGTGCCCTTGTTGGTGAGGGGCAGAAAGCGGTGACAGGGCGGCTGAAGCTTACCACATGATGGACGCTTTGTTTGGTAGCTGTGTATGAGATCGAGCGTCGAAGGAATGCGTCAAACGAGCGAACAAGCGATTGTAATGGTCGATCGGGGGTATCACGAAAGCAAGGAAGAAGCTGTGAGAGAATTGATCTTGAGAGAGGCGAGGAGCGAAGGAAGAATGGAAGATGGGAGGAGAGCAAGAAGCTTGGGGGACGTGGTGGGGGGTGAAGAGGGTAGATGTACTTGTTGCTGAGGACCGTCACTGTGACTGGGGTCCAGGCCCATTCACGTACGTCAGGCTACGACTAGATCCCAGTGGATAACAATGGATGGGACTTGAATGCTACTGATGGTGGTCTGGGGCACAAAACAGCAATGCCAGTGCTGCACGATCCCATTTGGCACATGTTACTGGATCCCAAAAGTCGGCCACGCCCGTCGCCGTGAGACTGAGGCTGTGGCTGAGCGTAGCGGCTGCGAGGGTCGACTGTGGGGCTTCCAGGTACTGTGGTGGCCGCATTGGGTGCTAGCCGGACCTTAAACTGCGAGATACGAACGGCCTTGCACATCTACAGGGGCTCCTCGTAGGCATTGGGGGGCGCGTAGTGGGTGCTAGTTCTGACGTGGTTGCTGGAGGGAAGAGGCTAGAGAGCGCTTGCCGTTGTCTGTACCTTAGTCACAACAGATCCGAGCTACACGATCGCCCAGGGCAAACGTTTGCCCTTCCTTGACCTCGACCCAGAGAAGTTGCTTCTTCGAACGTGGTTCAGCAACAGGACAAGTGAGCAGATCGACACTGCATGGTCAGCAAAAGCAAGCAATCATCTATCGATGAACGAAGCCGAGACGATGATGCATTGCTTTCGACCAGGTTTCGCTGCTCCGGTAGCCCAACGGCACCCCTGTCGCCTTGTTCCGAGCACTGCCGTCCACCAGTTCTGGTTCTGTGGAGTTTCTGGATGTCGCCCCTGGCTACGGCTGCGACCCTACCAAGGCACCATCGTCGCTTGGATCTCAAATGCACCACACTAAAGCGGAGTTGGCACCTCGTATGTGAGGTCATCGTCAATGCCGACGACCTGTTTGATGAGCTTGTTTTCCTTTCTCTGGCGAACAGGACGGCGTTGCCGTGTGCTGCAGCACGCGTTGTCAGGACGTGCTTCGCGTCGTTTCAACTTTTCGGCACAGCAGCACACCCTCCTGTATTTGGGCCACAACTGACCAAGATCATCGCTAAGTTTTTGTCAGATGCAGTGGACATCCTGGCATCGTGCTTGAGCAGCTTACAGCTCTGCCCCTTTCATCTCACCCGTAGCGAGAATGAGCTGAGCTGGGCAAGGCACAGCGGCTTCATTAGCGGATCTCTCCAGTAAGAGGTGCTCAGACCAGACGATCCCATCAGGCTCATTCGCGCGATTCGCGCTCAGTTGGGAAACAAGCTGCATGGAGACAGATCTCCCTTCGGCCCATGATGTTGTTTCTATTCTGGGATTGTTCCTGATGGGGCGCGCACCGTGCGACACAGTTGGGGCTGTGGCAGTCAGATCCAGGGGCAACATGGGCTAGGGTGATACGGTGGAGGGGCTGATCCATCGTGACCCTAGCCTCTGGGCACTGCATCGTTGCCAGCCACACGGATCTTCTACGTTGTCGTGAAGAAGACCCTACGAGCGTCAACTAGCGTTTCCCGATGATCAACACTCCATACGTCTTCCATAGCGCTTCGGGTTCCAGCTCAAGCAAGCCGCATCCAACCGGCTCCAGCTGACCTACTAGCGAGATGCATGAGTCTCGCGCAAGTGAAGAGGCGATTCTGCGTCTCAACACGAATTTGCAAGCTCGTACCTATCCGCGTGGCTACGTCACATCTTGGAATTATGTTCCGGTACCATAGAGTATCGCAGCCGGCGGACTGGGGGTACAAGCAACGCTTCTCTCCTCATTCTGGTCTAACGCCTGTGCATGTGAACTGCTCAGGGGTCTTAGTTGTCAGCTCAGGTTGGTACCATGACTGTCCACCGCGCTTCACTTCGCATGGTGAGTAAGGTAAAGTGGTATCTAAAATAACAGGTCAAGTCAAAGAGATACATAGAAACTCCTTTAAATTCTCTCTAAAATCTATAGTCAAGGGCCAAGCTAACGATTGAGATCCCTGGGCTGTGTGCATCCGCACGACCTGTTGGTTACCCCTCGAAGTCCAACCTCAAGCTTTCGTTGGCTGGACTATCGGGATGCTGACACTGCAGAAGCTGAATAAAAGCACCTGCTATTTTCCCGCGATCATCTTTAGATACATTGAGGGCATTGTGACAGAGCAACAAGTTGAAAGACGAGGCATAAGATGATGGAAGGCCAGCTTACTAATAGGCACAGGGCAGGCAACAGCTAGTACTGCAATAACCACGACAGGCCGTCACTGAATATCACCGACCATCAGATCACGACCAATTCCAAGTGCAGGAGTTCGCTTTATCAGCAGTCAATTCTCGGACGAAGCACAACGCTCGAGGCTCTCCCGGGCACACGCTATTGTTCGAAAAAAGCGCCAGACCGGCCACTCCAACATGCCGCATCTCTCCTCCGCCTTCAACCAGTAGCAATGCCGATCAATTTAGACGCCGTCATGAACTCACCTCGAGCTGCTCCGCATGCTTGCGAAGCCTGCAAGGCAAAGAAGCGTCGGTGCGACAGGCGTCTTCCCACATGCACCTTGTGCTCAAGGTCCGTTCTCGTCGCCTCAATATACGCTCATACTCTAGTCCCATGCCAGCCTTGTACAGTGCGTGGCTCTTCTGACTCCACCCTGTCCCATTACTTAGAAACTGGCGGGCATGTATCTACCCTCATTCGTCTGGTCAGAAGGTACCCATGGGCTACGCACGGCGAGCTACGCAAAATGCGGTCGTTTCCAGGAGCTTTGAGCATCAGCACAAGGGCCCTGCACCGCAAGATCTAGGCGACGATCCGTCACTCTCCGTGTTCAGATCGACGAGCCTCCGCCAGCAGTACCTGAGCATCCTTATCGCCCATGACTTGGTACTTCCGGACTATGTTGCACAGCACCTTGGTGGTGCGGTAGAGCAGTATGAGATCAGTACACACTACTTCGAAGTCACCCATCAATGGCTGCCTATCGTCTCTAAGCAGAAGTTCCATCAGGACTTGATTGCCACGACTGCACCTGATATGATGCTTCTACTTCATTGTATGAAACTGATTGACTGGCAGCCTGACGCTGGAACTCCACAGACCGCACTACACGAAGCAGCCAAGCGCTTCTTCCTCGATGCGGAACTTGCCGGCGTCGTGTCTCTGACTCTGTTGCAAGCCGCAGTGCTCATTGCCTTCTATGAACTTGGTCATGGCATGTACCCTTTAGCTTATGTCTCCGTCAGTGTCTGTATGCGTTATAGTGCGGTGTTGGGCATTGGACCACAGTCACAGAGCTCATCCTCCAGGCCTTCTGCCAAGTGGGTGGAGGAAGAGGAGCGGTTGAGATTATGGTGGGCGTTGCTTCTACTGGAACGGTAAAGTTTTCAAGTCTTTTCCCCATTACTTCCGTCACTACGAAACTAATTCCGGACAGCTTCACAAACCTTTGCCAGCCTGGACAGTTGCCCAGCATAGAGGCACCCAAAGCCGAGCACCTGCTACCCTCAGATGATCGCTCATGGGACGAAGGGGTAACAGCGACTATGACTTACTGTTTGTTTCTTTCACTAATTGATATTAGAAGCAGACAACCGGCTCTTTGCAGCAGGCGACCGTTGCCTCTCCCATAAAGACGCAATATTCTCGGTTCTCTCTCGTGGCTCAAGCGGTTGTGCTCCTAGACAAGGTTATGAGCCACATCAGCCAGGATAATGAGATTGATGGATATGAAGAAGGAAAGCTTCAGTTGCAGCGCACTATCGATGCAATGCTAGAGTTCACACGCTTTGAGTGTGTTCCACGACATCTATACAGGGTTTTTGGGTGTGAGGTCAAGGCCATATTATATGGGTAAGGTCGTCCCACTATCTCATCTTGCAAACCAAGCTGCAGGCCACTAACAACGCTTTCTGCAGGGCTCTGATCGCTCTTTGTGATGCTACTGATGGTTCTCCATCTTGTTCTCCGGACATCGCACTTGTCGTTGGGAGTGAGCTGGCAGCTGTGACATGGGAGGAGAGCCTGCACGACAACGACTTCGGTCGTGACCGATGGCCCCCTCTGGCTGTTCACATCATCCACCAGGCAGCAATCAGCCTACTCAGGCGGAAGAAGGGTCTAGGCTTCACAGCACTTCGGAAGCTCATGCAACCTTTTAGAGAGGCGCTTACGATAGCGCAGCGGAGGTGGCTATCTGCAAGTGAGTAGTTCTGTGCCATATTTCCCAGTTCATGCATTACAGAATTTTGCTCTTGTGTTGTTTATGGGGCACCTATGGGAGTAATTGACTGACACAGTGCTCAGAGGTATATCTGGAGGACATAGAAGAGCAAGTGATGCATTTGTCATAGCAAGTGCAGGTCGTGTCTAGATGAAAACCAATCTTCCTCCACGAATACCTGATTGAACAAGTCAGGGCTTGTACAATCCAATCAAAGAACCAGTCATGTCCACCACACTATCCTCCAAAGACCTATAGTTGATCCCAAGTATCTTCCTCGATGGCTCGTTATCAACTCCGTTCACGCCAGCTTCGGGTAAATCACCACCGCTGACTTCTGAGCCGGGCAGCTTAGATCTGAGTGCTGGGAAGTGATCCCAAAGGATATTGGCCACTTCGCGGTTTGAGTAGGTCCCAGCATATACGATGAAACGCTTGTTGCCGGCTTCGGCGACCTCGAAAGCTCGTACGTGAGCCAGAGCTGCATCACGCACATCCACCCAGACGGCGAATTGGCTCTCGGGAAGCTCTTCTTTGAATTCGCCGCTGATGAAGTTACAAATTTGACGCCCGGAGTCATTGATGGAGTCGAGGGACGCGAAGTCGTGGCGCACAGGTCCAAGTACGACAGGCGGCAGGATGGTGGTCACGCTGAAGCTAGGCTTGCGCTCCTCGAGGAATGACCAGACTGCTCTTTCGGCAGCAATCTTGCTACCTGCAAAGCCATGCTACGTTAGTCAATCTGATCGTTGTGATCTTCTGATAGGGTTTGGCCTCGAACTGACCAGCATAAGCGAGAGTCCCGCTGGAATGAATTTGCTCATCCGTCAAATAGTTCCAGTCGGAATCCGAGTAGAGGTACTTCGAATCGACGGGCTTCATGATAGTGATCACCGACGATGTGATAACCTGAGCATAACAAATGATTATTAGCACACTGTTCCAGTCTTTCTTTCCGATGGCAGGCACTATTCTGCCCTGACGAAGCACTTACAACTCGTCTCACTGACGAACCATGAGCATGTACGGCGTCTAGAAGCCGCGTTGTTCCAAGGACAGCCGTTCGAAGAACATCGCGTTCCACGTTAGCCAGGTCTACGTTGAGGTTGAGCGGCGAAGCCGCATGAACGGCAACCTCCACAGGAGGCGTAGTGGCGAGTGCTTCGTCGTAAGCGTGCTCGAGAGTGATGTCTTCGACCACCACAAAGTCAAGCGTAGACGAAGGCACACCTGGGTATCCTTGGCGAATCTGGTCTGCCTTGGTTTGGGACCGGACGGAGGCTAGGACGGTGTGGCCACGGTCAAGGAGAGTGCGGAGGATATGTGCGCCAACGAAGCCGCTAGCTCCTATAAAATCCGTTGTGAGTATGGACACAATCGTCAAGTCATTGGCATATGTGTACTCCGGCAGAAAGCAATTCGACCATGATAGATTTTGGGATTGGGAACTTACCAGTAAGGAATACTCGAGTCATCCTGCGTAGCTTATGTGGGTCTAGGGTTCAAAGATGCGAGAGCTGAGTGGTGAAAGGGGGGGTAACTCAATGGGCGAATAGGGATGGTAAACTTCGTTTGTTCTATCTTCTTCTTCGTGTTGTGTTTGGAATTCCAGCGCGGAGACATGTCAACTTATAGCAAGCATTTCCTCAGTGCTCATCACAACACGTTGTCCCATTTGTAATGTGCAACTCCATTCTGCCAAATAGCATCATGATATGGGCACGTTTGTAATCTACAGATTTGTAACGTGCGGACTGAAGTGTCGAAATCATGATCATATAAGTGTGCGGTCCTGGTGGCGTCAGCGTGCGGTGATGTGCGGGTTGACTTAACGTATGCATGCAATGCCTTCGGCGGTAAATCTGGAGTAAAATAGTAGCCAAGAAAGGAAAGCTCCCGGACGTAGCTGACATGAGGCTGAGTCCAAGACAGGTTCTTTTGTCTCCTTGGCATGCAATGAGATGTCAACTTGGGTTTCCAATTGGCATTCCAATAATGTAGTAGGTAAACATATGTAGCATCCCATGTCGATATACGAGTCCGAAGTGGGTTGGGGCCGAACTGGGCCCAATTTTGTGCGGCCGCGTTGCGGTATCTGTTCAAGGCGTCCTTGTAAGGCGAAGCCGCATAAAAGTGGGACTGTGATGCAACTGAATCTGGAAATGTCAGCACTTCAATACGATACTGGCTTGTTCTGTTGACTGCAACGTATCGGAAGGCAATGTTGAGATCGAAGCCGTACTCCCACCTGGAGATCTCACTGCTTGACTCTTCTTGACCAAGTCTCTCGGGTGCGACTGATGCCTCTCCCAGAGCTCGCTCGTGCGGAAGCTCCTATGGTCACGTTCTTCACCGAGTTTGGCGCAGTATTGTGTTTGAAGATGTATTTGTTATACATAGCGGGGCGATAAACCGCGAGCCACTCTTCTTCTGAACGGCGATAACCTCGCTTTCTATGTCTCGGTGTCCACGTCTTTCTCCCGACGAATAACCATTGGCGCGTGTCGGCTCATTTCGCTTCATGTCCAACCGCTCGATTACAGGTTGTATTCGAGCTTTCCCTCCAGCTGCAAGATTGTTAGCTTCTGTTATTTGCCCACTCTTGGAGAGGTGACTTACCTTCTTCGACTCGGCAACCTTGCGTACTGCCTTGTTGAAGTCGTCCTGGTTGATCGAATCACGATAGTCTTTGATAGCAAACAGTCCACTGGAGAGCTTGCGTTAGCGTGTACCGCCATGAGAAAAGCACAAAGCCCGTGTCAACTTACGCTTCCGTCACAACATTCCGCAGATCAGCACCGTTGAGGCCATCACTCATCTTCACCACGCTCTCAAAGTCAAGGTCTCCATCCACAACAACACCTGATGCATGAATCTTGAGAATCTCTAGGCGTCCAACCTCATTCGGCAATGGGATCTCGATCTTTCGGTCCAGACGTCCAGCACGCAGAAGAGCGGGGTCGAGTGTATCCGGTCGGTTGGTGGCCATGATGATCTTGGTCTTGCCAAGGTAGTCGAAACCATCAAGCTGGTTGAGAAGCTCCATCAGCGTTCTTTGAATCTCTCGATCGGCACTGGTACCCTCCGAGAAACGTCGTCCACCGATGGCGTCGATTTCGTCCATGAAGATGATACAAGGCTCGTGCTCCTTTGCGTAGCCGAACATTTCTCTAATCAAACGCGCCGACTCGCCGATGTACTTGTCCACAATGGCCGATGACACAACTGTTCAATCACATGTCAGTATTGAACCTCATTGCTGCCTTGTAGTAGTCGATGGACATACCCTTCAGGAAGTTTGTCTCGAGACTGCTCGCCACTGCCCTCGCCAAAAGTGTCTTTCCTGTGCCGGGAGGTCCGTAGAGCAGGACACCCTTTGGAGGCTTGATACCGACTCGCAAAAACAGCTCGGGGTTCTTGAGGGGCAGCTCGATAACTTCTCTGAGCTCGCGAATCTGGTCGTTGAGGCCGCCGATACCGGCGAAGCTGACTTGGCCAGGGTCTTCGAGAGACATGTTGTAGACGAGGGGGTCACCTCGCGCGGCAACATGCGCATGATTGTGAGGGTGGTCATGTCGAGCGCGACACGTGTGCCTTGCTTCAGCTTCGCCTTGTCGACCTTTGATCTGCATCCGACAACATATCTGGGTCCGGATGATGCCTTGACGATAACTGCGTAGCGACTCCATGTCAGTAATGAACATGCAACTTCCATGTGGCCAGCGAAACGGCAAGCCAGAGTGGATGCTCACATCGTTCCTCATCCAGCTGCTTCAACACCTCGCCGATGATCTGACCGACACTTTGCAGTGCCTTGATGTTATCCTCTGTCTTGTCGAACTCCTTCTGCAGATCCTTGATCTCTAGGCGCAGGTTCTTGAGCTTCGCCTCCCACTCCCGGGACTCGATGAGCTTCGCGCGGTAGGCATTGAGAGCCGCCTGGCGCTCCTCCTCGGGACTCATTCTCGCTCGATAGTTCGATTCGGGTGGGTTCGTTTGGATTATCGAGGTTCTGAATCTTCGGCGTCTTCTTGGTATTAAATTTCGGAACTTTCTCGGTGCTTGGTAGTTGTGGTTGACGGGGAGTGGTGACGATTCGCAAGGCTGGTCTGGTGGTCGAGGGCGTCTGTGCTGGCGGCGACGGAGCTTACCTCACCGCGGCAGCCTTCTGCGGATCCTTGCATGAGCTCGCGCGGCAGAACGTCGGTCGCCCCACCATGGCCAAGTTCGCGGTTTGAGCTACCCTGCACAGTCAGGTGTGTAACAAGGTCCCCGTGAGAAGAGGTATTGCTTCCTGCTCGATCTCAAGACATTTGGGTTATTCACTTCATTTTGGCTCAAGTCAAGTAAGCAGATATTATGGTTGTGTGTCAACTTCCCCACCAGTCTTGGGAGGTGAGGTGAGAATTGAACGGACCAATCCTGTAAGTCTACCTTACTTACCTACATTCTGGACAGCCTCTTATCAAAACAGCAATTTGGATTCGCTGAAAAGAACCACAACTTGCTACCCTGAGTACTTTAATCTCTCCCATATCTATTAACTAATTCAAGGGACAGTTCAAAATAAAAATAACCACCTGTTTACCACAGCCGGTCGCACGACCCCAGTGTGGACTCCATCGTCTCCATCGTGAGATCCCTGCCATCATCCACAACATCAAGGTCAAAAATTAGCAAAACAAAAAACATACAACAGCCGGTATTCGCTGGTCGTCACCGACCCAACTACTAATCAGCCCCTTGGCAGTTTAACTAGGGGAGAGCGGACGGGATCCCGTGTTCTCTACCAGGTATGGTCGTATGTGATAGAATCACTCGGTGAAGTTGATTATATTTTGTGCATAGATAAGATTTACGATCTCTGATGAGGCATTGAGGCGAGTTGGTAGGCTAGACCAAGGTCAATGCCATAACCTACACTTGCCAGTGATCATTGTCCGTGGCCCAATATGGTAACATCTTAGATGGGAGTACAAACTTGTCCTTACAAGATATGAGAGCGGGATGATTGTAGCTCAGGGCTTCGCACTAATGGTCTGATTGTACCTGTCCCCCGGTCATCCTGCTGCTATATTGACTTGTCAATTTCCATGTATCATCTGAGAAACGACTCCAGAACACCTATCTATGATATATCGTCTGCCTCCAAAGTTGTGAGATCCTGCCATAGCTCGTTATCCGACTCCGAAACAGAAGTGACAGTCACCACGTTTGAGCCCGTCTTTGCCTGTGCTTCTCTGTTCCCGACAACAGCGTCCATAGCTGTGCCCTCGTCCTTGACGAGAGTCCCGCCACGCGTACGACTACCCCTGGAGCCGTCATCAAGTTTCTCTATCTCCAGAGACTCTACCCTGACCACCTGCTGGCGAATGCCATGAAGACTCATCTCACGAACAGTGGCCCATTTCGACAGCCTTGGTTCGATGCTTCCCGGAATGGCTTCAACGTTCATGGGCAGAAAGTCATCTTCGGATTCTGTTGCTTCGTCGTCCTCAGAATCTGCCGCCTCACCATCCTCAGACTCATCTTCCCATTCAGAGTCGGTCTCCTCGGATGGATCCTCCAGCTCGGCCTTCGTCGTTTGAATCATCTCCTCAGCGTATTCGAAGTCTTCTGGGGCGAGGTTGCTCTTGCGCTCCAAAGGCTCCCAATCGTCCCGCTCCTCAAGCAGATATTTCACGATATCTTCGTAGCCGAGTACCGCAGCAGCAAGGAGTGGCGTCCCATAGAAGCCACCCTTCATATCCAGACTTGCGCCGCGTTCGACAAGCATCTTCACGAGCATCAGCTCGCCCGAAACACATGCGGCTTGCAGTGCTGTGCCGTACCTCCCTGCTTGGAAGTTGATATCGGCCCCGTGCCGGAGCAGAAGAAGTGCTTTCTGTGTGCACCCCGCTACGGCGGCAGCCTGAAGTGGTGATCCGAAACGGCCTCCTCGCTCATTAACTCTCGCTCCCTTTCTGAGAAGCAGTTCCGCAATTTTCGTACCAGGCCTTGTGCATGCTGCCTGTAGAGCATTGCCATAAACTCCGCCTCTCGCAAGTACATCTGCACCACGGTTGATGAGGAAGCGCACGGTAAGCTCGTCGCCCATTGCTGCAGCAGCACACAGAGCAGACCCGTATTTGCTAGCCGAAGGAGTATTCACCGCAGCGCCAGCACGAAGCACAGCTCTGACAATGCCGAGGCTCCCATCTGCTTCTGCAGCTGCTAGCTGCAGAGCAGAGCCACAGGACCCTATGGCTGACTTGACATCTGCGCCGGCGGCAATGAGAATGTCCAGGGCCTCCCCACGGCCACCTTTGATCGCTCCAAAAGCAGGGTTGGGGTATGTGTGGTTTCCTAGCCCGACTTCTGCTTCCCTTTCAATAAGTTCGTTCACGGCGTCAATGTTGCCCATGTAGGCAGCGGCACACAATGCAGTGCCCATTGCTCCACCAAGTCGGTTCACTTCAGCTCCCGCATCTAGGAAGTAATCCAATTCCACGTCATCTCTGTCAACCATGATGTAATTCTGGAGGGCATTTCCCCAGCGTCCGTATTGTGTGTTGACGTTGAAGTCACGGTACATCAGGAGCTGATGGATGAGGGTCTGGCAACAGCCTGAGTACCCCTCATCCTCATCATCGTCTTCGTCCACGTCGTCGGCGTCGTAACATCCAAGGCCGACGCCCATAGGGCTACCTGTATGACCCCCAACTAGCGTGTTGACAGCGCCGTGCGCATAGAGCGAATTCAGCACGAGATAGTAGCCGTGCCTGTACGCAGCCTGTAGGGGAGTGTGATACATGCCGCCTGTCAGATTTGGGTCGGCTCCGCGTTCCAGGAGAAATTTGACTGTGTTCACGTTGCCCTCCTTGGCTGCTATTTGCAGAGCGGTACCGCCTTTTCCACCGCGAGCATTAATATCGGCACCCTTGTCGAGTAGGTATTCAGCGAACTTGAAGTCATCGTCGTCGCCTTGTTGGTACACAGCATGATGCAGCAGAAAGACGTAGTCCGTGTGCGCTGATTTCAGTCTCATATTGACGTCAAGACCATAGTCGATCAATAGATCCATGACTCGAGTCTGCTTGGGAGTCAAGCTGTCGCCAGAGATGGCACGCAGGGGGGTTGCATACCAGCCGCAACTATGATCGGTAGCATCTGCCCCGGCTTCGAGCAATAGGCGGATCGCCGGCTCATGACCCTGACTCGCAGCAGCCTGTAGGGCAGTCCCAAGATAACCGCCTTGCTCATTGACGTCAACGCCCCTCTCGAGGAGCATCGTCATGATCGACAAGTGGTCTTGATACGCAGCAACCTGCAGCGCGGATTGGAACACAACATCTTCCACTGTTGTAGATGTTTCGGCACCGAGGTCAAGCAGCTTTCGCACAATGTGTTCGTGGCCGTACCAGATTGCTGTCTGGAGAGCCGATATAGGACCATCTTTCAGGCCGTCATCTTCCTCTATCTCATCCCAGAGGTCCTGTACCTCTGGAAGCAGATTGATGTCTGCACCGTGCTCAATCAGCAATTCGAGGAGTTCGGCATCGGCATGCATGGTAGCCATTTGAATCGCGGTCGGCGAGTTTTCGAATGTTTCATTGAGCTCAGCACCACGATCAAGTAGAAGTTCGACGACCTGCTTGTTGTTCCGGTAGGCTGCCCGTGCGAGTGGAAGGCCAAAGCAATGACTTTCGCTTTCTGCAGCCTGGTTAGGGTCGGCCCCGGCATCTAGCAGTCGACGAACAACGTCAATTGACGAATGATCGGTGTCGATTGACGAAATCAGCGTTGTCCCATACCAGCCATCATACTCCGTGCGGAAAGACTCATCTCCTGCATCGAGCAGGATGTTTACAACCCCGAGATATCCCTTGGACGCGGCGGCTTCAAGTGCGGTGCAAGCCTCTGGCGTATCATGTTCGTCAGCCTCAGTGTACCAGTCCAGTTTGTCAGGGATCCGTCCAGCGACGAAGCGGACGATGTCCTCATGATTGTTGGCAGCCGCCGCTACGAGGGTCTTGACATCCTCTCCATCGCCATCGTTCGCGAGGTCGAGATCGAGGCCCCAAAGGTACTCGACAACTGCGAGATGCCCAGATGTCGCTGCTGAGCAAAGTGAAGCACCCTTATTCGATGGTCCTACCAACGGATTCATGCCAGCCTCGACAAGCATCTTCGTGATTTCCAAGTGTCCCCGAGCTGCGGCAAAGTGTAGGGCATTCCCCTTGTCCGTGTCAAAAAAGTCCGTATCGGCGCCGCTATCGAGCAGTATCCTGACTACATCGGCATGGCCCTCCCAGCTGGCGGCTCCGAGTGCATTCTTGTACTTTCCTCCAAGGGCATTGACATCCGCGCCCAGGTCCAGCAGGGTCTTGATGGTGCTGGACTGACCACCAAGAGCAGCCGAGTATAGAGCATCGCTAGACCTATCGTCTTCGTCGTTAACGTGGGCACCCTGGTCGATCAACTCTTTGATGAGGCCATCCATGCCAAAAGATGCGGCAGCCATGAGCGGACATCCTAGCCGTCCGCCCCGAGCGTTGACATTGGCGCCATTGTTGATGAGATTGTTTATCACGGCCGTGTTCTTCCCCACGATGGCCGACACGAGAGGGAGCGAATGCCATCCTCCGCGCCCGTTAGGGTCTGCCCCACGTGTCATTAAAACAGCCACAGTGCGCTCGTGGCCCTTTTCAGCCGCAGCCGCCAACGGGGTACCGTATCTTTTTGAACGGATTCCATGAGATGCTCCACGATCCAAGAGCTGCTTCACAGTCGTATAACGACCTTCCAAAGCTGCTACTTGCAAGGCAGTGCCTTCTTTGCCAGCTATGGAATTAACGTCGGCTCCGAAATCGAGGACAGTGCCGACAACACTGTCATGGCCACGAGCTGCAGCAAGGTAGAGAGCCTCGTTGAGCTTGGATTGCGGTACAATCTTCGGGTTTTCTCCAACCCCTTGGCCGTCCGAAATCGAGTAATTGAGAAGCAGGGCCATGGTGCTTGCATGGCCAGCGCAAGCAGCAGCTCTCACGCAGCACAAGATTTCATCTTTTTCCTGGGCACCATCTTCCAGCAGTAGTTTGGCAGAGGCCGTGAGGCCAAAGTTGGCTGCGAGAAGCAGAGGCGAAGGTCTCTTCCTCACGAGTTTTGCGTGTAACTTGTGCCGACGGCATGCTCTGAGCCATGAATCGTAGTTTGCCTCCAGGTGGAAGAACTGCATTGTGAGGTCCACTACCTCGTCGATGGGAGGTCCAAGCCATTCGCTACGCGCGGCGTGTATGGCCCAGCTATAGGCAGAGTACGGGAGAAAAGCGTGTGTCTCGGCATCTTCTTCCCTCTCTTCTAATTCCACGTCGTCGTCATCTTGATTTGCGGATTCGAAGTCATCGTAACAGAGGTATTTGAGGCACACTGATGCCAGCTTTGACTCGACTTCTGCTTGCCCAACCCAGAAACTGGGCTTCTTTTGTTTGACATCGTCGGAGACCAGAAAATCTTTGACGGACAAGTGAGAGAGCGATATGAAGGTGTCCGCAGAGACAGTGACAAGACCGCTCAATACCTCAAGGATGTCCTGGGGGTCATTATCAACAGCATCAAAGTCCATACTGGTCTCGTCGCCGTCCACATCGATGGAAATAGCCTCGGCCAATTCACTTAGCGTCATCGCCCGCGCGCCTCGAACCAGCCAACATAAGATCCGTCGCACAATATGCACATCATCGGGGAAGTCCTGCTCGATACGGTCCAAAATCCGCAAGTACGTCGCCTGCAGCGTCCGTGGAAGATTCATGAGTGCTGCACGAATGGCCTTGTCATTTCTCAGCTTGCAGAGGGCATTGATCTGGCAGGTGACCCATTGAAACATGCCGTTGGCATCCCTTGACAGCGTGTCCTGGATCAGGCCTTGGAGTTCAGGGTCTCTGAGCTTGAGCTTGCGGCGCTTGACGCTCTCGGTGACTTCTCCGACAATGTAGCTCTTAATGTCCGCAGCCACATCTGCTTCCCTGATGTGATAGCTGGGCAGATCTTCGAAGGCTCTCGCAATCGGTAGCTCATTGCGACTAGAGACAATAATCTTCAGCATCTGGCACTTCTGTCGAAGGGTCAGAAGGGCATCCGTGATGCAAGTCCATCCTGACGGGGAGATCTCATCCAATCCATCAATGACAAGGATGATGCTCTGGAAATTGTCTCCTATGAAGTCATGGAAATTCGAGAGGAGCAGATCAAAGTCCGCGGCACCCACGGCGAGATCTTGGTAATTCTCCTGCAGAAAGGCCTCGACAGTTCCGAAAATGCGCTTGCTTTGCTTGGCAAGCTCAGCAATGATTGTCGCCAGGATGCGGGAAGGTTCTTGCTTCTGCGCTTCCTTGTAGTCGCAATAGAAGTAAGCCAGGCCGACTTGCTGGTTCTGCACATTGGCTCGTAAATAATTGATGATGGTAGATATGAGTACGGTCTTGCCCGCGCCCGCTGGTTCACGATTAGCACGAGATCGCTCAAGGATGCAGATGCGGATGCAGATGCAGTGATTACTTACGAATTGCGTGTAGCCAAAGAAAGGAATTTTCCTCCTCCAGCCAAGTCCTAAAGACGTCTGTGTTAAGGAACCACGTTCCGGTGTCCGCGTATCGAAGGCTAGAGATAGCCTTGTGGCTTGCTACGACGTTGACTGGCGCAAGGAGTCTGTTGACTTGCTGAATGCTGTCGTTGTCCAAGGCGACATTGAGCCTTTCGTTGGTGGCGATGACAGTATCCCACCGACCCTGGCTCTTCTGCTGGTCACTCCTGACCAGCTCCCGCTCGGCAAGGTCCGCTTCCACAGTGACGGCCGCGACCAGCTTCTCCAGCCGCTGCTTCACCTCGCCAAATTGGCTATCAAAAGGCTTCCACGCCAGCCTGATGGCGGCAGATACGCTGACGGCGGCCTTGAAGGACTTGATGGCGCATGAGCGCACTTTGCCGATGCGGAAGACGTGTCGGGCTTTGAGGCAGAAGTCAAAGATAGCTTGATAAATACCGACCATGTACTCTTGTAGTTTTGTGTTGTTCGGGTACAGCTGGGCGTATCGCGGAATGTTGGAGAGTATCACGCCGATACTCTCCAACATGTCCGTGATCTTGGTGAAGTACTCGCTAAACTCCTTGGCCAGCTGAGATGATGCTCATGTTAACATGGGACTTGTCCGCCGAAGCAGTTTATTTGTCAGAACGTACGTGCAAGACGACTCGGAGACTACCCCATATCGGACATAGGAGGTCACTCGCGTTGGCGAAGACATCGATGCATTTGCCATACTGCTCGATAGCGGCGATGAAGGGGCCCAGTTTCTGAGACCAGCTTCTCAGGCCCGACGTCTTTGAATGCTGGGCATCGACGTCAGTGATCTCATCGAGCAGTGCGCTCGCGACCTTGGATGCATCATAAAGGTCCTTCTCTTGGGATGAGAGTGAATCAGAGAAGGTCGTCGCGTAGGTCTGCAAGCTGGCCAGGTCGGCGACTCCGGTGTCGCTCACAGCCATTGTTCAGCGCACCCCGATGTTGCGAAGCAGCACACGAACACGAAATGATCGGGGCGCGAGCAATGAGATTTTAGTGCACCGACATTGCCAGCGCAGGCAGATTTGGATCAATATGAGTTCCGCACTACACTTGTAGGAGCGCGTCTATAGCGGCATAGTCGTGGGTTCGTGGACGCAGGAAAGCGGATATCCTTGAGGAGGGGAGGCGGATATGGACTCTGATCAGATTTAGAACCCTGCACAGCCTTGGGCTCATCAGCCTCGAATGCTGGGCCCATGCTGCAGATGACTGCGGGGGCAGTCAAGATGCAAGGGTAGATGCATCAGGTCTCGTGTTCGAGGCTTCCGGCGTTACAGCGCGCTTACGGATGGCAAAGTAAGGGGAAGAAAACATAGTAAGCGCAGTAGCATCCGTGATCACTGAGCGACCTGCAAAGCAATGCCTTATGTCCGTGCCACGCTATTGGTTCAGGTGTGGAACGAATAGAAAGGAGCGATGTTGACGGATTGTAGAACTCGGAACTGCATCTTTGCTGGGTTCGAGTGAAGGCGATTGCACGATGCGCTCGAGGTGGTGAAGTTGAAAGAGCTGTTGTGGTCGCGTCAACAGGAAAGAAGGAAGGCAGCTATGCCAGCCACTAGGGTGGTACCCGCCGTAAACATCCATCGCCTTGCTCTATATGGATTGAGATCAAGGGTCGTGAATTTAATGGGCTCGGGTCTTTGAGAACGCCATGCACGTGTCTTTCATGCTACTGGGACTAGTTACAACTATACAGTCTTCGATTTAATTGATATCGCGTTCAAGGATCCAGTGTCCGTACTATAGCCATGGGCCGCAAGGCACAGCCAAATGGCGTTAAGCGTCTCCGTAGGGGTTTCCCCAGCGGTCAACGGGGCACCCTTATCACTATCTCCTCGGCTTATCTAGGTCGGCATCGATGTGTCTACTATGCCCTTGGTTGACATACAAATTCAGTATATCGGAAATCAAACACTCGCAAAAACATAGCCAGATAGCGAGTCTGCCGACATCTCGGCACAAAGACCGAAAAGTCTAGCCTTGTAAAAAGGTCCGCAACGCAGCAGGAGCGCCCGAGGCACCTGGACGCAAGGGAACCATATCGTTTCCAGAAAACACACTATTCTCAAACAAAGACAGGATAAACATCATATTTGGTGGTTCCCAAAAGCATTTCTACAGAGATCCTGGGATGTCTCAAGCCAGGCATTGATCGCCGAACTCTGAAGAGTGCCTGAGAATGAGGACAGATCTTGAAGTCTGTGGTAGAGATCGTTCCTCCCAACACCTGCTACACCTGTAGTCAAAACTGAGCGTTCTGCACCATGGCCGAAGAAGTTATCAAAAACTCCGCAAAATCAGCAGCAGAGGCTCCACCGTCATCACCAGGCACTTGCCATGCCAGGAACAAGCAGCTCTCCCAAGTCTTCAGGCTCCAAGATCGCTAACATGGTCGACTTCAAGAACCCAAACAAAAGATGTCGTGCCAACAGATGCAAACCCACGAACGCTTCACTCAAAGAACTTGAAGGTCATCATGAGGCGAGTTCGTCTGATAATGAAGCCAAAGAAACGGTCAAGAGAAAGAAACATACACCGACAGTGACGGCCTCCTCGAAAGATCAGAAACCCACTGACAAGGACACTGGTGTCACTTTGGCTACAGCAGACCGCAACAAAAGCCTTGTGAACAGCGACGAAGCTACAATACAAGATCCGGCATACGACAACATTCATGACCCGAGCACAACATCCTCAGGACGATACGGCCCAACTCGGGCCGCAACAAATGTCCGGACCACCACGACACAAGACTACCAATCCGACGTCTGCAAAGATTTCAAAGCCAGCGGTTTCTGCGGAAGGGGTAATACCTGCGTATTCTTGCACACCAGAGAAGACTACAAACAGAGTTGGCAAGCGAAGCAGGATTAAACCACTTCTGCACAGTCCTCGAGTGCCACAGTGGTAGGTACTCAGAACAAGGATATCCACGATCAAGATCACCAGGAAGACCACGGGCCTCAGAAGAGGAAGTCATTTACCTGTGGTATCTGTGAAGGAGTCTGCCAGGACGGTGTCAAGACTCCTTGTGGTCACTTCTTCTGCGAGGGCTGCGCATTGGGAAGATATAAACGCAGCCTAGCCTGTGCCACGTGCGGTACTGCACTGAATGGTACATTCAAGGCAGTGAAAGGTTCAAGGCAATGAAGGCAAGGCTGCTCAGTGCTTGTAATGGCATCACACAGCACTCAGTACCTTCCATATGGGTTCTTCAAAGCCACGACCATTGATGCAGTTTGAGTCCGCCATGAAACATACCCAAGCAAAGTCTAGATTCCTATATTTGTAGAGTCTCGAAAAGCACTTCCAGGCCAACCCGAAACGCCATGTAGTCCAATTCCCGGCACGTACGTTCCCTCTAGGCTCGCGCAATCTACTTGGCCGCCTCGGTAGATGACTCCTTCGCACCGTCCTTCGGCAGACCTTCGGAGTCGAATCCAAGTGCCTCCAGCTCTCGGATCAGCTCATTGATCTTGATGACCTTGGCAATCTGCTCCGGCAGTAGTGTGCCACCTTCCTCTTTCTTGCTCTGCAGATCCTTCGCCTGCTTCAGCTTCTTCTTCAGATTCCTTGCTTTCTTCTCCTTCTCGGCTTCTGGGTCGACCTCCTCAGGTTTCGCCTCTGTCGTTGCGTCTTTGCTCTCTGCTTCGTCTCCTCCATCGCCCGCCTTGGCCTTCTTGCGCGCCTCCCTTCGCTTCGCGTTCTTGTTGCTCGCAGCCGAACCCTGATCTGCTGAGGCTGCCGCAGCCTTCTCCTCTTGTAGGCCAGCAGCACCGGGGATACCAATGCGCTTGCCCCGCTCGCGGAAGGACTCGGCTGTGCGATTCTTGTAGACTTCGACGTCCTCCGGAGGACGGTATCCGGGACGAATCTTGATCGCTTTTCGTGTACTGCCGTCTGCGCGAACGGACTCTGGAATCACACGGGAACCACTGCCCTCGTCGGTGATGATGCCGGCGTTGGACGGCTGGGCCGGTTGCGACGGCATTGTGAGGGTGTAACGGCGATGTGGTCGAAGATGGAATAGGATTGCCCCGCGGTGGGGAGGGGTCGTAATGAGCAGCACGCCAATCGAGGGCTATGGCGCCCGTGACGTGTTCGGGGGGTTCGCTCTGTTCGGTGACGTTGGGAGCGAGCCGAGCCGAGCCTCGTGAGGCGCAAAGTGCGACGAGGCTGCTCTGACGTTGCCTGGATGATGGTTGCAGGTAAAGCTTAAGTTGAGGCGGGAGGAAGTGGGTAACAGAATCGCAATTCTGTCGTGGTGTGGCTTTCGAGGCTCCATTCCAGAACGGGAATAACGCCACACGAGCATAGGCTCGGACTCGATGTCTCAGATGAAAATTGGCACATGATTAGAGATGATCTTTAGGACTCGATGAAGTAAATGATAAGTCGTGCCTGTGAGATCAATCCTTGTGGCCAGTTGTTGTCGACTGGCTTTGTCGTGAACCAAACACTGCCGGACGATGTACACTGCATTCCTTACCAATGACTTACACGAACCAAAGCTCAATCCCGACTTTCAGCAAGTTGTAGGCACATACTTTAAGGAAGAGCGAAGGAGTTCCTTCTGATATTGATGAGTTTTGCATGTACTAGACTTTCCATCTTATACATTTTGTCTGTCGAGGTATGCTATGGTGATCTAATATTTTGGATTTGATCATCTGCGCCTGAGAGACAATTGACTATCTAACATAGATCAAGATATGCTATGGCTCTTGCTTGTGAAAACAAAGAAATGGGTCTGCACTTTCGACGGAGAAAGAATTGCTACTCCCTCGAAGAACTACCCCAGACTGCAAAACTCCCTCCCTCTATCAGCAATGGATCGTCATCGACATTGCCAAAACGCTCTCACGGATGCTCCGTCCTCAACAGAGAAGGGATCAGCACAACGTCACAACCCACCACAACAGCTTACCGCAACACTAATCAATTCCCATTCTTGGGCTTAGGCTAAATTCACTCACTGGTGAGCATGTCCTCAAATGACAAGACAAATCGATTAAAACAAAGTTCTTGTTTACGTACGATCTTGAGGCGATCCTCGATTGCCCGTTTCAAAGCCGTGGAGCATGACCATGCCGCCAGTTACACTTGGCAGCCTACGCACCCGCTGCAGCGCATATAGTGCAAAGACGTGCGACGCATGAACATCATTCGAATAGCCTAAACCTAAACTCAAGTAAGCTTAAACATAGGTTCGTTTGACATTGGGGATCAACGACGATCGCAGGTTACATAAAACCCCGAGGATTTGGACACTGAACGACATATGCGGCTTCTAGTATCTGATTTTTCTTTTTGCTCTCTTCCCGCCTTCAATTTGACCTCCAGAATGCTCAACAGCTCACATGCAAGTCCGCTCGGCTCTAGGGAATGACGCGCGCCAGCCATCGCGTGCCGGCATCCATCTTATTTCCCCACGTCTCGGCGCGCGTCGATTCGACATTGCCTTGCGAAGCCAAGCTGGTACCACTACGGGGAGGGTCGCAGAGCCAAGCTCGCACAGAGAGGCCCAAGTTGAATTTGCCTTCTTGGCCTCACTCACAGCCGCCAGGGCGAGCAAATGCCGTAGCAGTCCTCCGAGCGTGCTCTAGTGAAGGGATCTTGGCGGTCGTATCTAGCAGGTTGTTTGTGGGCGAGTAGCGGAGTCTGATGATCCGCGATGATTATACTTAGCCGTTGCTAGGGATCTCGAGAATGATCGTCAGAGCAGTTAGCCATGAGCCTGCGAGTATATAAGGCCGTGATCGATCCGCGCATTTTGAGCTTGAATGTCAGCCAGCATCACAAGAGCTTCAACCAGCTTCACTGTTCCAACCGCTCTTGCACGACTCACAGACGATAGACGCAAATATGGTCGCCTTCAGCACTCTCCTCGCGGCTTGCACCGCCATCAGCGGCGTCATCGCCTCCCCAGCTCTGAGCTTGAACAAGCGCCAGGTCACTCCCAACGAGGAGGGCGTCCACGACGGATACTTCTTCTCCTGGTGGTCTGACGGTGCTTCGCCTGTGACCTACACCAACGGCCCTGGCGGCTCTTACAGCGTGCAGTGGCAGCAAGGTGGTAACCTTGTCGGCGGCAAGGGCTGGAACCCCGGCACTTCTCGGTAAGTCCCTGATCTGTTGCGAGACTGGAGTGTAGCTGATGCTCGTTTGTAGTGAGATCTCGTACTCTGCCAACTGGCAGCCATCCAACAACGGCAACAGCGTAAGTTTTGAGCAACATATGCACCATATCCGTCACTCGGGTTCTGACTTGTGCGCATAGTACCTCTGCATCTACGGCTGGACCCGCAACCCCCTCGTTGAGTACTACGTGATTGAGTCTCAGTAAGTTCTTATCAACCACGATATCCACTCCACAAGTGGCTCCAACGACGATCCAAAAAGTACTGACCCTGTTCTCTCCAGCGGCGACTACAACCCTGGCTCCCAGGCTCAGTCCCGCGGCTCCATCGAGCACGCCGGTTCTACGTACAACCTGTACGAGAGCACCCGTTACCAGCAGCCCTCCATCGACGGCACCCAGACTTTCCAGCAGTACTGGGCCATCCGCCAGCAGCACCGCCAAAGCGGCAGCGTTGACATGGGTGTCATCTTTGGAGCGTGGGCCAATGCCGGCATGCCTCTTGGCAACCACTACTACCAGGTTGTAGCCACTGAGGCGTACAACAGTGCCGGCCAGGCTTCCGTCACTGTCGAGTCTCCTCCGTAGAGGGGATTTGAGTCGTTGGACTTTGTTGAGCGGAGTCTTGTAACCTCAATCCTGGTACTTTCTTCGATGGATCGAATCAGACGGTGGGTTGAATGGTCGTCTTTGCGCCTTCGCTGGCCAAACCCATCTGCAGGTAACGAGACACTCCAAATGTAGTGACGTAGCGAGCCTCTTCAATACAAGTCATGAACTTATGAGTGCAATGCAATCAATGCGAACGTGATGGTACAGACTCTCTGTGGTGGTCTTGACGAAGTCAAAACTTGCCTTGCTTATGAATTGATGAAGTTCAATGTCGGAACTCTGCTGGTGGGAATCGAGGCAAGGTCGTAGTCATCACGTGCTTGATCACTGGTGCCGTTCCATGACAACCACTGCCAGACTGGACAGTAATGCTACAAACATCAGTTTTCTAATTTCATAATCGTTTTATTGCAATTGTTTCATTATAGGCAGTCAATGCTCTGGGCAGTTTCTAAGCAGTCTGTATGACTCGGAATGAGGGTCGCCTGGTAATGATCGGGCGAGTACACTGCGGCTAACACAGGCCTAATCGAGGCCCCAATATATTGCATTTGCAACAAGGCGCTTTGAGATTATAGATATCCCCGATGCGAAGTATACGAAGTCTAGATTGGCATTAAAAAGAAGTGAATCATGGTACCTAGTCGATCATCTGAGCCTCGAATGGAGCGGTAATCCCTGAATGGTGCATATATCGACTAATTAGACGGTGCCGTTCCATACATAGCGCAAAAGAAGCCCGACCCCACCAGATACTCATCGCAAGGCTTGTTGGAATCAATGGGTCAATTACATTTACATGCAGCGGCTATTCGGCTGCTAGTCTCATTCCACACACCTACGATCCGCGATCCGGACATTGGATTCGGCCGCCGCACCCGAAACTTTCTTTGTTCAAGCACCTTCGGTCTGGAAATAAGGGTTTGACACGTGCGAGCTCAATGCAGAGGTTGTAAGAGTGGGAATACATCGGACTTAATGACAGCTTAATCCCAGATGGTGGGCTCTTGCTGACGTATAAGAAGTAACGATGAGTCTGCGGGGAAAGACGACTGTAAGATCATCATTGCGACGCTTCCAGTAGACCGATAAGCGACGTGCATTATTCCGATCAATTGTTGTTGATCGAAGCCTCTTGCTCTCGAGACTGTGAGGCGCTCCCAGTGAGCTTATACCCCAAATTTACACCAATATGGAATGCGGCGAACAATGCATCAGGGTGAGTACCACTACGCTTGGTGTACATGATCGGCATGAGCGCAAAGACTGACATTTGCCAGGGCTCCATCCACAAGGGACTTCCCCAGGGCAAAGAGGAAACAATCCACGGTCTGAACACTTACGTGATCGGCAACCGTGAGAACCCTCGAGGCATCATCGTCATCTACTCCGACGTCTTCGGCCTCGACCTGCCAAACAACAAGCTCATCGCTGATGGCTACGCCAAGAGCGGAGAATGGCTCGTCTACCTGCCTGATTTCTTCAAGGGCGATGCCATGGGTCTGAAGCTCGCGGATCTGCTGATTCCAGTTGACAAGGACGAGAACGGCGCATTGTCCTTCTACACTGGACTATTAACTTCAGCGCCTTCAGTCGTCGGGTGGCTGTTGCGACACAGATTTGAGGACACGAACAAGACCTGTATGGACTTCCTGAAGAAGCTGCGCGAGGCCACACCGCTGGAGCAGAAGATTGGCATGGCTGGCTTCTGCTGGGGAGGTCGCTTCGCCATCCGAGCTGCGAAGAAAGAATACGACGTAACCATCAACGACAAACAAGTCCCTCTCATCAACGCCGCCGTCGCTCTACACCCCAGCAACCTCGTGCTTCCCGGCGACTTGGAGAACCTCGGCGTACCCGTCGCTTTCGGCTGGGGCGAGGAGGACAGCAACACCAAGGTCGAGCTCAAGGACAAAGTCGAAGCAATCCACGAGAAGGAGAGAACTGCTGGTGAGAAGGTGCCGGAGATGGAGCACAAGGTGTACAAGCCTGGTAGACATGGGTTTGCCGTCAGAGGCAACCCAGATGATCCGGCAGAGAAGGCTTGCCTGGTTGATTCCGAGAAGCAAGCTATAACATGGTTTGACCGATGGCTGTGATGTGGAAGCGAAGTTCGCCTTTTGTACTTGCCGTGAGAAGCTTGTGGAGTCACGGACTTCAGTATCAACAGATAAAGTACCTTGCCAACATTACCACTGGTGTACTGGTGTCCTGGGTCTACCAGAGGTTTCAGATCGTGAAACTTTGAGGATCGACCCGTCGCACAAAGAAATTCGAATGTGACCATAAGCCGAGTTTATTTCGTTTGCTACTATCTGTCAAGCTGTGCAACTCACGGCTGAGGTTTGCGACTGTACGACGGCCTGCGCTGTACCGTAGCACAAAACAAGGGACCTCGGTTTCAGCACCTCCTCAAATGTTGCTGACCGCACTCATTATTTTTGAAGAACTCGTCATTGTGCCTAAATGCTAAAGAGTGAAATTTGGCTTTGCACTTTTAGCAAGTCAGCCTTGCCTTTGTGTTGGGTTCAGCAAGGGCACAACGGCCCCGAGGCCTAAAGTGGTTGTTGGTGCAGGGAGGCCGCGGTGGCTTACAGTATCGGTGAGGTCCAACTCGTGGCTTCGGTCGGAGGAACTGTGCAGAATTATGTCATCTTTCAGGCTAACTATAAGTATTACTATTTATCCTGAAGAACAGCACAGATAACCCTTTGTTGCAACAAGTGGCTTATCGAGTACCTATAGACGTAGTATAATGGGTGGCTGGAGTCACCGATGGGCAATATACTTATGGCGCGTAAAGTCAAGGATGGGTCGCCCTACCTATGCACGTCGCTTTCATGCAATCCAGGACATGCGGCCATCATGAATTTTGCACCCACAGACAACAAAGGATGCGCTGGCCCGGCCCAACAAGTGAAGCGTATTCGGTGTCGCGGGCTCAGTTGGCCACGGATGCGCCCGCTGGGCATCCCATAAGGTGATTGAGACAAAGAGCTGGCACTGGACTGGCGTTGGCACCAATTTTCATGGGAAAGAAACGGGAGGAGAGATCGTTCCTAATATAAGAACAGGGCTGAAATGATGACAGTCCATGTATGAGCACGACAGGGTGTTATATATATACTGTAGTGACGATGACCACCTCTCGTCATCTTCATGATCTTCAATCATTCCAGCTGTCAATGTTCACCGTCCCCAAACGCGCCTTGCCTGTTCAAGCATTTGGTGTGTCTGTCCCGTACGCCTGGTTTGTATGTCGCGGATGTTTGTTACTGCTCACATCCTTGTTTCCCACGCATTTTGCTACCAGCTGACTGACCACACAAATCAAGGCACCTTTACACTCATCTCGGGAATTGAACCAATCCAGAATTGCCAGCTCATTCGCATAACGCCTCGTTTTTACTTCTCCCCTCTTTATCCGCCCAGTCGACATTGTACACGGGTCTTACCGCCAATTGAAAACCTTGCTTTTCTATTTGGATAGTGTTTGGCTGTGGTTAAAGGCAAAGTCGAGACCTCTTTGGTGATTTAAGCTCGCTGCCAAGTCAGTTCCCTGTTTAAGCTTCATTTTATGTTTTTACCCCAGAAAAGTGGATTTCCATCATTTACTTGACTAACAACTGAACTTGACGCTCAGCCAGCGAATGCATTGATCGGACAAACAATAACACCTCCTTGTACCTTTCTGCCTTGCGCTAGAATTACAAAAGTTGGTCTAAATTTGGCTGCCCTCTTTCGGCGTCTATTTTCATTCCTCGCGCTTGCACTCAAAGGATTCACAACAAAGCACGAACCACCGCCACCAATCTCACTCCATCTCTGCACCGCATCTAAATTATCTTTAGATCGTGCGTCTCGGCCTGTCTTCCCCCTTTCTTGGCGCCCCAAACTGATCTGCCTCTTCCCTGCCGTCCGCTCGGATCCCCGTTGGCCTCCCTTGGTCGCAGATTCCCGCCAAACATCACACCACGCGACTGGGGTGTTGTGTTGTCATCGTGCATTGCCGCATTACACTGGGTGCACAGGTCAACGTGGTTATCCTTTGTTGCACCTTTTGACACTTTTCATTTATTCTTGTTCCCGGCTGTGTCACAGCACAGCAGTGTCAAATTTCAACTTCGAGCTTTACCCGGTTGGCAACCTTGACGAACGCACGATCCCTCCCGTGCACTGCTGGCCACCGCCGTGCCGTACCTTACCTGAAGGGACCTGGAAGTAATCAAACGATCCAAGGAGGCCTCCCTTTTCGGTGCTGCCCCGGTCTGTGACGCATCGAGTCCTCGACCTTGGAAGCTTAGCGACCCGTGCCGCGCCCTGATTCAGATCCAGGACTTTCTTCTTTCTATTATTGATTCCTGCCTTGATTGGCTTTTCGTGGGGGCTACCGCCAGGCCATCATTGCATCACACCACGTTCCTGAGTCTTCCTACCCTTCCTTCCCCAGGGCCAAGCCACTCCCATCTCCTATCCTACTTCATCGCCTTGGCAGCATTTGACACCTCGGCACCGCGACTCGATCGCGCATCTTTCACCACTTTTCTTGCTCGTGTCGCTAAGCAAGTCACCGGCATATCGCTGGACTTGATTCCTACACTGGAAGCACACTTGGTCCATAACGACTGCAGCGCGTCGCGCGACAGCACACCTGCATCTTCGGTGCATTTAGGCCTACCCACTCACACAACCTTCAACACAACCCACATCCATCATGGCGACTCCATCCGCTATTCAGATCCAGGAACCAGACGCGCCGGCCCGCGATGGCGCCAAGACCACAACTCCAGCAAATGGCACCAGCAGCTTCAAACTAGATCCCGAAGATGCCTTGACTCCAGATCCCGGCACAGAGGACATGTTCCGAGTCGAGAACAACAAATTCGCATACAGTCCCGGCCAGCTCTCGAAACTCTTAAACCCAAAGAGTCTGAAGGCTTTTCACGCATTAGGTGGTCTTGACGGCATCGAGAAGGGTTTGCACACGAATTCTAAGTCAGGGCTTAGTTCCGACGAGCAGAATCTGGACGGTGCCGTGAGCTTCGAGGATGTTGCGCCAAAGGGAACGCCGAAATATGGCATGGCTGGAGATACGGTTCCAGAATCGAATGCGGAAGCTGCCATTCATATTCCTCCTCCCAGTGATCCGAATCCAACGGGTGCATTCGCCGATCGGAGACGTGTCTTCAGGGACAACAAGCTCCCGCCGAAGAAGGAGAAGACTCTACTGCAAATCGCTTGGCAGACGTACAACGACAAGATTCTCATTCTGCTCACCATCGCAGCAGCCATCTCTCTGGCTCTCGGACTGTACCAGACTTTCGGTGTGAAGCACGAGGATGGATCACCCAGTGTCGAATGGGTCGAAGGTGTTGCCATCCTTGTAGCCATTGCGTAAGTTATCCCCTTCGAAGCTATGTATTGACTTACTTCTGACACGTTATGTATAGAATCGTTGTTATTGTCGGCACCGTCAACGATTGGCACATGCAACGGCAGTTCACGCGACTCAATCAGAAGAGCAACGACAAGACCGTCAAGGTCATCAGGTCCGGCAAATCGCAGGAAATCCCCATCTTCGACATCATGGTCGGTGACCTCATGCATCTGGAGACTGGCGACGTGATCCCCGTCGACGGTATCTTCATCCAGGGCAATGGAGTCAAATGCGACGAGTCGTCCGCCACTGGTGAATCGGATCTCCTGCATAAGACACCTGCTGCTGAAGTCACTGAGCGACTCAGGACCTTGAAAGGAGAGAAGCTTCACAAGATGGACCCCTTTATTATCTCCGGAAGCAAGGTTCAAGAAGGCAATGGCACGTTCATCGTCACCGCTGTCGGTGTCAACTCGAGTTACGGCCGTATTACAATGTCACTCCGGACCGAGCAAGAGGACACACCACTCCAGAAGAAACTCAACTCCCTCGCCGATTGGATCGCAAAGCTCGGTTCTGCCGCTGCGTTGCTCCTCTTCATCGTCTTGTTCATCAAATTCTGCACTCAGCTTCCCGGATCCTCTGAAAGCCCATCTGAAAAGGGCCAGCGATTCATGCAAATTTTCATCGTCTCTGTTACGGTCGTAGTGGTGGCTGTGCCTGAAGGTCTGCCGTTGGCTGTTACACTCGCACTGAGCTTCGCTACTGTCAAAATGTTGCGTGACAACAATTTGGTCCGTGTCCTAAAAGCCTGTGAGACTATGGGCAATGCTACGACTGTGTGCTCCGACAAGACTGGCACTCTCACACAGAACAAAATGACAGTGGTTGCGATGACACTTGGAAAGACATCAAGCTTCGGTGGAACTGAGAAGCCCCTGAATCAGACCGAGGACGTCGCTTCACCAGCTTCGAACATTCCCAATGTGTCTGTCACCGAATTTACCAAGGATCTCAGCCCGGACATCCAGGAATTGCTCATCCAGTCTAATGTTCTCAACTCGACCGCCTTCGAAGGAGAGCAGGATGGCGTCAACACTTTCATCGGATCCAAGACCGAGGTTGCCTTGCTGACCTTCTGCCGCGACCATCTCGGCGCAAGGGCGATTCAGGAGATCCGATCTACAGGCCAGGTTGTACAAACCATTCCCTTTGATAGCAAGTACAAGTTCAGCGCAATCGTGGTTAAGCTTGCCAGCGGCGCATATCGTGTCTACGTAAAGGGTGCTTCTGAGATCCTCTTGGCGAAGTGCTCGCAAGTGCTGGTTAAGTCAAGCGCAGATGGTCTTGCCTCAGAACCCATGTCGGAGACAGACAAGAACGCTTTCATGGATACCATTACCTCATATGCAGGACAGACACTGCGAACGATTGGATCATCGTACCGCGACTTCGAATCTTGGCCTCCAGTAGGCATGGAATCCAAAGAGAACCCAGGCACAGCCGATATCAACGCTATTCACGAAGATATGACACTCATGGCTATTTACGGAATCAAAGATCCTCTGCGCCCAAGTGTCATTGATGCCATCAAGGACTGCCGCCATGCTGGTGTCGTAGTCCGCATGGTAACCGGAGACAACATCCAAACCGGTTCCGCGATCGCCGCCGAATGTGGCATCTACACACCCGAGACAGGTGGTATCGCCATGGAAGGTCCCGAGTTCCGCAGGCTTCCCAAGACTGAGCTTGAGGAGAAGGTGCGGAACTTGCAGGTCCTCGCGCGATCCAGTCCTGAGGACAAGAGGATCCTGGTCAGGACTTTGAAGGACCTTGGCGAGACTGTTGCTGTCACGGGAGATGGCACGAATGATGCGCCGGCTCTCAAGATGGCTGATATTGGGTTCTCGATGGGTATTGCTGGGACGGAAGTCGCGAAGGAGGCTTCGTCTATTATCCTGCTTGATGACAAGTAAGTTGGAATCTAGGTTTTGGTGAGGCGGTTACTGACAGTGAGCTACAGCTTTGCATCTATCGTGAAGGGCATGATGTGGGGACGCGCCGTCAACGATGCGGTCAAGAAGTTCCTCCAAGTGAGCAGATATTCTCGCTAAATCCACGAACATAGCTGACAGTCTTCTAGTTCCAACTCACAGTCAACATCACTGCTGTTGTGCTCACATTCGTCACAGCCGTCGCCAGCAACGAAGAAGAGTCCGTCCTGAATGCGGTCCAGCTGCTTTGGGTCAACCTCATCATGGACACCTTCGCCGCGCTTGCACTTGCAACAGACCCCCCAACGCGCAGTGTGCTCGATCGCAAGCCGGACAGGAAGTCTGCGCCTCTAATCACTGTTCGCATGGCGAAGATGATCCTGGGCCAGGCCATCGCGCAGCTTGCCATTACTTTCGTGCTTCACTTTGCTGGCAAGGACCTGTTGGGCTACAGCAATAGCGAAGATGATGTCAAGTCTCTCAAGACGCTGGTCTTCAACACTTTTGTGTGGCTTCAGATCTTCAACGAACTCAAGTAAGTCTGCACCTGCGATGATATGCAGGGGAACACGCGCTAACAGCATGTAGTAACCGTCGTCTCGACAACAAGCTCAACATCTTCGAAGGCATTCATCGAAACTACTTCTTCATCGTGATCAACCTTATCATGATCGGCGGCCAGGTGATGATCATCTACGTCGGTGGCGAAGCCTTCAAAGTAGCACCACTCGACGCCAAAGAATGGGGTCTGTCTGTCGGCCTCGGCGCCATATCCCTTCCCTGGGGTGCCCTCATCCGCTGCATGCCCGACTCTTGGCTCTCGGGTTGTCTCCCTTGGTTCATGCAACGTATCTGGGCCAAGAAGGCCGTCGAGGAGAAGAGTCTGGATCTGAACGACGAGGACAACTTCCGGCCACCATTAAGGATGATGAGTTCGCTAAGAGGCCCGAGAGTGCAGCAGCATATCGGGTTCCGGAAGAGGATGCATGAAATCAAGGAGAGAACCAGGGAGAAAATGCATCATGAGCATAGTGATGTGCAGAGTAGCCCTGAGTCAAAGGCGACGAAGGAGGTGTAAAGCTATAGAGGCTCAACTGGAACTTCTTTGATTTCTTGAAGTTATGCTTGGACGGTGGGAATCTTCGCTTCTCTGTAATATTTGCGAGGCTCGACTTTCCAGATATTGCCCGATCTACTTTGCTTTGTAATTTTGTAATTTCCAATTGAGCCCGAGCGCGGTGTCGCTGGGTGTTGGAGCGAATGTTTAGGGGCTGCTTTAACAGGCCAAGTGTAGAATGTCCAGGAGTGACAACGTTTGTGTTCGAGCGACTAGCAAAGATTCTGAAATTCAAAGCTTTTGTAACATCACGAATTCAACATTTCAAAGCTCCTTTTTTCAAATGCGACAATTTGACGGTACTCAATCCTAGAAGGGGGAAGGTTGATACTTCATGCAAACGAAGTGGTGAGATGGTAGAGGTGGGTTGATCCCGCTTAGTCATTATATGGGTCTCGCTGCATCAGAGGCCAATCACGGCTCACGTAAAGCCATTGCAGCCGAGTTTGCTGGGGCCTCAGGCTTCGTCTCCCGATGGCTTCCCGGTGCGCCTCTGCCGATACCAAATTCCTACCGAAACCGCGCAACGATCAATCCTCGAATCCGTCACTCCGGTACCGACCCCGATTTCAACACAAGTCCGATTGCTTCAATCGCACAATTCCTTCAAGATGGTATGTTCGGCTCGACCTGCGGAGCTGCCGGGCGCGCGTTACTGACCCTTTCGTCGATAGTCTTTCGGTAGCCAGCTTTACAGGCAAGTCTTCCCCATCTCCGAACCCGAACGACTCGACAGCACACGATTGAACACGAGGACGACAATAGATACGAACAATTGACTGACACAAGTTCTGCCTACAGCACCGTTTTCCGCAAGAACTATGCCATGCTTGGCGCAGTCTTCGCGGCCAGCTTCGCCTTCGAGCTGTAAGGACGACCCCATGCACCGATAATCCGACGACAGTATCTGACAGACAACTGCAGTGGCTTCAACGACGGCATGAACAAGGTCTGGGACAACATCAACCGTGGCGTACGTTACCGAGACTCATATACCCGATCGCACTTCCTGGAGACTAACTATTCGCAGCGTCAATGGAAGGACATCCGACACAAGTATGTCCAGGAGGCCGAGGATGACGAGTAAAGGGACCTGGAATATACCATGAAAATTATCAAGGAGCCGGGAGTGGGATTCAGCCTTGGGCTTGTAGCTTGTGTACGAACAGTATAAAGACAATAGACGAGGCGGTTACACCATACGAACCTAGATGGTCACGATTTTGCGTTGCACGCGCTTCAGCTGCATGGTGCCAACTTTGATGACGCCTTAGACGTGCGTGACCATTTCACACGGTACATGAATGCTTTCTAAGCCAATGTGTCTTTTGCGGGAAGCAGCTGCAGGTTCGCGATGCACAGTCAGGCATAATGCTCTGACGTGGACCACCAATAGTCCTCCACCTTTTTAACTGTGGAGGGGCGAACCTCGAAACACTCTGAACTTCCCACAGCTACCTAAGCTGCGTCTTCTCTTGCACCGCTCAAACCATCGAGCTGTGCTCACAATAAGGTTTTCAACGTCGAAGTTTTTCTTGCTTTTGGGTTTCCGCGACTGGCTGCAAGATCCCCATTTCCGACGATTACGATCCCGCACATAAAAGCTACATATCTTTCGAAGGCACGTCAGCGGCACGACACCTTCGACAACCCCGCGTCCATCGAGCTTCCAAGCACCAACGGGCGACGTTTCGACGACGGAATAAAGTACCTGAACGCACGATAATCATGACAACTTGATGAAGATGGACGAACAAATGTCAACACAGGAGCAGCAGCTCTGCCAGTTTCTGGGAGAGCTGCCTCAGCGGTTTGGATACCGCT
>WNLN01000279.1:0-43212 GCA_021347865.1 Sarocladiaceae sp. CBMAI 1973
GCCCGAAGGCAGCACGGAGTTCACGAGAAAGACGCAGAAGCTACCGCAGCAGCACCCTCAGGACCGAGGCGACCGTGCTGCTCTCGAGTGGCGCGAAGCTCGTGGCAGGTGCAGTGACGTACCCATACCAGGTACTACGAAGCCGACTGCAGAACTACCAAGCCGATGAGAGGTTCGGCAAAGGCATTCGGGGAGTTGTCTCACGGACTTGGGCGGAGGAAGGTGTACGCGGGTTCTACAGAGGACTGGTCCCTGGTGTGATCAGGGTGATGCCAGCAACATGGGTCACATTCCTCGTATATGAGAACGTCAAGTACTACTTGCCACGATGGCTTGACTGAATATACTGAAAGTAATGGAAATCATATGTTCATTGCAATGAGATACCCCCATCACGAAGCTGCTCAAACATGTATCCAAGTCGTTAACCCGAATATCGCTACCCTGCAGTTTGACCACGGCGAGATCCTGCAGGTCCAGGTTCGATCGATACGCGAATTTGCACGCCACAACTTCCCCAAGCAGCATCACAACGTAAAAGGTTGTCGTAAAATCAACTTGGCCGCCACTTTCAGCCTCACTTTTCGCTGGCTGGATCCTCCCAGAGACTTGCGCCGTTGCCCAGGCTGAGGACGGCGGCGGCGACATGGAAGCTGAAGTACCTCCGGGTCTTACGTCGCCACAACAATCATCATTACGTCCCGGAAATCTCGTGTTTAGGATGATCCCGCCTCATTCTATCTCGCAGGATTCTCCCAGCCTACGGGGCAGTTTCTCATACCGTCTCTCACCCTGCAGCATGCACACCCTCCTCGTCACAAGCTCAGTCTCCGCCATCCGGCTTTTCTGATGGTGGTTGTTTGTTTCCCACCCACCTTTGGTAACAGTTTGTGCACTAGACACGCTGCGCTGCGCTAGTCACAATTGTATCATCCGCGTAAACTTCCAGGACCAAACACTATGCACCACAGAGACCACTGCCACCCTGTTGCTCTTCGAACCGCTTCCCGCGTAACGTACCTTAGCTTCCATGTCTGATTCCCCAATTGAGCCTGCATGAGACCAGGAACCCAGCCAGCTGCAGCCCTGGAACACATTCTCGCCCCCCATGCCTGGTGCTGAGTGGCTCAAACTGCAGCAAGACACGCATATAGTAGCGCTATGTATTGGTGAGGATCATGATCGATCAATGCTCTGCTTGATAAGGCCAGAACCGAAAAGGCCTCTAGGGCCAGTCCTTAGTTCCATCTTGCACCATTGCCGGCCGTGGCCTTCGCGCAGCAGCCCGATGCCACGGGAGACCGAAACGCATCGCAATCCATTCTGGGGCCCTGGCTTCTTTTCCGGCCCCCCTTGTTCAAACAGCCACCAGTTGGAAGATTTTGCAGGCGTATATGTTCCCAGAGCCTGCCAATAGGTAGGCTAGCTATGTGTTTCATCCGTGCTCACAACGCCCAGGGCTGCTCACGACGAAAATGACATCCTACACGTTGTATCCCGGGTTCCTCCCGCATTTCAGCCAAGGATTGGTGCCCCCATTCCCCCTCGCGACTATCCCCCGTCCAGCCTTCCATCCAAACGGTTGTGGTGCCTTATCTTGAACCCTGATTGCCGGGGCGCAACATGTTGTCCCATTCCTGCAGCATACCTGGACCAGATGAATGGTTGGTCTACCGGCGACTGTGACTTGATAGGTCTTTGCCCCCAGTTGAGATCGGAGTCGTATGCATCGTGGAGACTTTCGCAACTGACCCTCGAATTAGGCAATTGATTTCCTCATCGTCTCTCATATTCGGAGCTTTTCGAATATCTACATACTCCCTGAGTCGCCTGCTTCCATCAGGGACCCCCGAAAGCCGATCCCGCTTCACTGACAGCCCGGCTTCATGAAGCCGGCCTCGCACTTGTCGTTGCGGTTACGTTCAAGGGCATTTGCGCTGCGATGACAGCCGCCAAAACATCAACTGCCGATCAAGGCAGTGAGGCGGTTGCCTCCCGCTCAACGTGACATCCCGCGTTTCTTCGGACACACTGAAGACGTCTGAGAAAAACAAACCACGATATCAGGACATTTGCCCGAATCGCGTTACATCCTCTGTGACTTGCCGATGCCTGCCTGGGAACATGAGGCAGTTGATTGCATTTGCTGTCCTATTCTCATGCAGTTCGAAGCTCAGCTAGCCAAGGTTCCCATGAGTTTCCGGGCACCACGGGGCACCAAGATCATGACTTGACAGTAGGCGGCCTTGCTTGCTTGCTCGCCAAAGGTTAACAAAAAGGCCGCGTTCAAATATCGCTTCGCTTTGGATGTCCAAGCGTCCAAGGATTGTGGCACATCGTTTCCGCGCGTGGGGGATTGCCAATGGTTGACAAAGACGCGACTCATGTTCACGAAACCGCTCTTGTGATCATTGCATACTCCAAGGTGGCTGCGCTGCTTCGAATGCGTCTCAAAATTTTCCAGTGATGCTATGACAGATCTTCTGCCTCCCTGAAGCAACGTCCATATTGTCATGTGCTATAGAGCGAATTTCATGGTTCTGCGAGACGGCACCCAGTGTGTGTATCATCGCTAAACTTGCCGTCTTTGATTCGAAATGGGCAGACCCTGTATTTCACAGAGGTTTGCAGTATCATGTAAAGCCTCAAAAGTAGAGATATGACAGCGGCATACCGTCAATCGTCGTTTGGCGAAGAGGACCAAGCTTGCCTGTGCAGATGGCCGTGCAAGATGAAACAGTGTTGATCTGTCAAAGCGTGATGATGGCCAGGGGTAAGATCGTAGAGGTGCCACACCGGACGCCAGACCCATGTCTTACATCGCGGTGAATTTTGGTCACCTGACCCGTGCAAAAATAGCAGTAGGATGCCCAGGCTGTGGATGTCGATGATGGGGGCCATGGTCGGTGCCCGACCTGGATGCAAGCCATGTCGTTCAATACAGCGCCGCCACCAGGAGCTTGTTGGATGTTGCGCAGGCCCAGCCCGCATCCCATCTCAGCTCTGTCTCCAGTCCACTATCTAGCCAGATTATGATTTTCCGACAGCATGAAGGCCGGGCGACTTCAATTAGATTACGTGGAAGCAATTTGCGAGCGTAAATACTAGCTCTCAGCTGGGGGCGAGCGACTTGCGATACGTCATATTCAAGTTGGGTCAACTGGACTATCCAGCAGCGTCCCATCCGGGGACCACTCCACAACATTACTGCCTGTAGAGCGCCGGAGATCAGCTCAACGTTGTTTAGTGGTCCCCGAAGGACCATTTTCGTGTCAAGGTCTGCTTTGAGCTTTGCGGTCGAATTGCGTGCGGATGTTGCCCCTGCAGCACAGGGCGGGTCTGTGCTGTAACTGAGGGACGACTCATGCTGGAGCGGTCCAGCTGGGATCGTGGCGCACATCTTGGTACGTATGTCCTGATGCTACCATCACGAGGTGATAAGTGACAGAATTCCTGTTGCGGGACCGACGGACTGTATCTTATATGCAAAGCCAACCGCTGTCTTGGGGGGGCTGTTCATCCACCACCCGAAGGCCCTGTGCTGGGGCGTGTGTGTGGTCAGCTAATAATGCAAGGGTTACGTCGCGGAGACCAGCCGGGCGCCCGAGCTCAAGCAGCTAGCTGAGGTCACCCACCACCTTCTGACGGACATGGTCAAGTGCTGTGATGGACTTTAGTGGCGTGGTCCGAAGGAGTGGTTCGTGTAGGACATGATGAAAGACGCGGCATGTAGCTGCAGTGCGATCGAGGCGCTGAGGCCAAGTTGCCCATACTACCGGTGCTCAGAGTCAATTAGTCCATTATGTTCTTGGACAATGCGCTACTAGCAAACTCTCACTCAATACCAATATCGCGCAGTTCCATCATGGGTCATCATACCTTTTTTTTTCTGACAGAAAGTGTCAATGCGTTATTACAACGCTCACGGCTGGTCCCCCACTAGTAGTAGGGGATGTCAACGGACGTCTCCATAGCTCGGGACGGGTCGCGGCGACGGCGCCAGGAAGTGTCAGAGCACGGATCACGACACACACATACGTGTATACGGCTAGTGCCGCAGTGGATATCGCAATGAGGTAGAAACTGCCAGATCAAGAGTCGACAAACGCGCTTCACGATATAATCTGCCACTTAGACGGAACCAGGAGTCAGCCCAGAGCTCAACACCGTCGGATCACACCTGACTGCGAGGCGGAATCTCTTGTTCGTAGTCAAGCTCAAGCGACATGTCAACCAGGTCTTGAGCTTCGATGAGGGTCATGTTGGCGATCATCATGTCGACAACCAGATTCACGGATCAGAGATCACAATATGCCAGAAGATTGACCCTAGCTCGCCGATAAGCACTGCATGGGAAAGCCCTGGTCGAAAGAGGGCTTTGCCAGGAATGAAGCGCAGATGACCCAAAGCTGAGGAACAGTACCAAGTAGGGAAGTCACGGTACCTGGAAGTGAGGTAATGCAGGCAGGTGGGCGGAGAAAGGAAGATCCGCCAAGTCTTTCCTCCCTTGCTTGAACACACACAGTGGTGGGGGCCGCCTCGCAAGCCCATCCCCGTTGGTGACCTGGTCCTTGTCCACAACCCCACTGATGGGCTCTTGGTGCCTTCCCAAGCGTGGATATTCATTACTTTGCACACCACCACCACCACCACCTCTATAACGACCACCGCTTTTGTTCGGCCCAGTCCCTCTCGCGCAGATCCGCGGCCTCAAAGGGCTGCTTGCTTCAAGGTTAATCCCGGCATGCTTGTGTTTGCTGGCCAACTATCCCGTGACAAACATTCATAGGACGCTATCTTTCAACAACCAAACAGGTACGATAATGCCCCCCCACGCCCAGTCTGGCGTCTGCCGTGATCCAATTTCAGCTTTAGTCACAGTTTACTGTTGTAGTATCTTCTCTCAGTGCTGCTTGCATTCGAGTTGGTGCTGATCCCCTGAAAGAAGGCTTCACTGCATCTCCGGGGTCAGGACGGCTCGGCACCGACGTCGGCTTGATGACATACCGAAGCATGTCGACATGCTACCCGTGCCGTTTCCCACAGGGCTGGGACGCCTGGTCCCTCATGATGGTGAGCAACACAAGGCCAATGACGAGAGATAGAGATGTTTGGTGAAGTTCTCCGATCTTGGTATGTCTGGGAACTATTCCCTCTGCGGTTGATTTAGTGGATAACACCATGGGTATATCTCTCTGCTCCCTTATCTGAGAACAATTCTTCACGATAGGACTATTGTTCGAATGCAACAGATGAAAGTACCGTTCACTAACAGTCGAGGCAAGGCATTCTCCCAGACGGCAGGACCGGATTCCTGGATTTTAGATACTGCAGCGTCGAGCTTGTGCACCGGTCACACATCAATCCCAAGCCACTACCAATCGCAGCAAATGATCGCCAACCGTCCCGGCTTCCTGGGACATTACCAATACCCTGGAAAACGAGACCGATCTTACATCTGTAGGGATTTAAGAGCCGCCGTGATGCATGCTGACTGCACTTTGAGCCAGCTTCATCCGGGACCCTGCTTAGCACAAGCCACATGACAGGCAATGCGCACTATTAACTCAGAACGCCCAAACGACTCTGAAATATGCCCGGAATCATTTCATGCCGAACGTAGCCTGTTCCTGCAGCCAGGGGTTTGCGAGAAGAATGTTTGGTCTCCCTATCATGTCCATGAGCATCTTGGGCTGATGTTGATGCGGCCTGAGTGGGGAAACTGTACATTGCCCAGAAAAGCCCGGCGAGAAAACAACGCTTGCAAGGTATTACAATGCTTGCAAGCGCCACAACTGGCTGAAGTCGCCAGTCGGCCAGAGTTGTCTCCCCAGTGAGGCCCATGTCTCAGCCACAGGACTCGTGCCCGTTAGGTTCTCACACGGGTTGGTTTGGCAGATGTAGGATCCGTTGACGGGTTCCCAAACTTGGGCATGACCAGCGATCAATGCTTGCGAATGAAGTCGTCGACATAAAAAGTATTCCCCGCGTCAATTCGGACAAGATGGATCGTCGGTGCTTCTTCGAGAGGTTTGCCTCATTGTGCCGCCCAAACTTTGGGACAACCAGATCGCCAAGTGGAGATGAGATCGGGTCGCGATCTTTCCAGATTGCAGCCGAGTGGCTTAGCTCTCCAGATCGATCCAGAAGCACTGCAATGTTTTGAAGTCCCGATGGAAGCCTCTGCTTCCGCTCTGCAGCAGGTGAACCAAACTTGGCTGACCATACCAAGCAGCATGCATGCACAGTGAGCCAGGGTGCATACGCTGCGACAATTACTGCCCGAAATTTATCGGCCATACATCAGTTGCGAGGAAGTCCCAGGCAGCTGGCGAATTCGCGTCAAGAAGACTAACTATATGGTTCTTGACAATGTATCGCAAGCGGTAACGTCCAGCCATCCCCGTGGCAGGCGTCATCATGTCCGACTGCCCAGGAAATACAACATCAAATTCAGGGTATAAGCGCTGTACGGGACGAAGGACAAGCACTGATCGTTAACATAGTAAGATGAGTGCCTGCAGCCGCTTCCAGGATGTCGGACAGCTTCATCTCCTCGCGCAGCTGCAGGCAATTGACGTGCCCCAAGCTAATGTCACTTTAGTCAACTCGATTAGAGGAGTACAGTTGCCCCTAAGCTCAAGCCGCCCGCGGCCACCATGCAGGAGTTTCCCAAGGAGACGACAAGGATCCTTATGAGAAAACAACGCTAAACCACATCGATCGAGTGAATATCTCTTTCATCATGGATGTATCAGGTTCTTTCTCCCATGGATGCATCCTACAATGCCAGTCCCTGTTGTTTGATGATCGGATGGAAAATTGGCTCACTGGCCTTCTGGCTGACGTTTGAGACCAGTCACTGTGGCGCAAGCAGAATTGTGATATACGGATCATACAACACGTCCTGTCGCTTCCTGAGAGAGGCGAACTCAAGTAGGGAGCTCTCCAGGCTCTGCAACTCTTCATTATCGTGACCGTGGCCACATCGGCACGTTGCTCGCAGCCAAGTCGACGCCGACCGGATCCGAAATATATAGGTAATTGCGCATCAATCAGGCCATTGGAACCTTTCGCGCGGGGCCTCACCAGTCAATGATGATCGTCGCTCATAAGGACAAGGCACAGCACCGCTGGGGTGGAGATCGACCGGCCTAGCCATACTGTGCTGGGAAAGGCCCGGACGGGAGTCAAGGCTGGGCGGAGCGGGAGGGACGGTGCTAGCTGAATGACGAAGATGATCAGGTGGCCTGGACCCATGATTGGATAGTGGCTGCACAGCAGCGGCTGCGACTCTTGAAGCCACGACGCCCTAGCCACCGGGGCAAGAGCTGCATTGGCTCTGAGCGCGAGGCCTGCCGGTACATGAAGACGCAGCGCCCACACTCACTGTGGCCTAGTTCTATGATGGACTGCCCGGGGGAGCAGGGCCTCATCCGGGCGCCGCAAGATCCACCAAACTGCTGGGATCCCCTTGCTTCAGGATGATCCGCTCACCCCCCACGCAGCTGCCGCTGGCTGCGAAGTCTGGTCAGATCTGTTCTAGGTCTTCTCAAGGTTTTGAAGGTTGCTACGCTAATCAGGACAACAGCAACCCTCTGTGGCTTCAGTGACAGCGCGCCGCGTGAATCTCCCGCGCAGTGGGAGGATGTTCCTTGCTCGGAGCTTCCAGCCCTCGCCGTTCTCTGGGATACCATGCCGGTGGTTTCGGCCGGTGAGCTGCGCCACCAGCGCCTGTACTGTACGAGAAAACAGACTGGGCCTGGCTTTACAGGCTCCTTTAGCGATGTCTCGACTGTGTGGACATCCCCATCGAGGTAGGCGACGCGGTAACTACAACAAGGTACGAGCTGCTCAACAGACCCACGAAGCTTGCGCTCGTCCCGCCCGAATTCTGACAGGCCAAGAAGCCGTCTGAAAGTTTGTCAACGGGAAGCGTAGACCACCGCTTTAGGGGCGGGGCACGGCCGGCGCTTGAGGTCTCCTTGCTCCCCATCCGCAGGCCTAGTGGTACGTCTCAGGCAATAAGAAACCCACGAGTGTGTTTATCCCCGACACTGACCTGCTGGTATGGCTATCGGTCTCGTGGAAGCCTGCGCAACTGCCACTGGCAAGAGAATGCACCCTGCAATGCCTATTTCTCCGTAGCAGGGGACCATCATCCTCGGTGGAGGAGCAGCAGGGTGGGGGCTCTGTATTCGCATGTTCTTGCGAACAGAATCAAAAACAAAAGGATGACGAGACTCCCAGGATCCAGTCGAGCGGGCACACCCTCAGCACCCCGGTCCTGAGACCGTCTATGTAGCTGGGTGTGGGCTTCCAACGATCTTACACTCGGCTGCCGGTCGATTGGCTAATCCACAAGTGACCATACCCTTGTCGCCAATCTCTCTCTTCTGGTCCTTGGGATCTTGGACGCCGTATCCTTCCAGCTCTGGGTGCGCACATATCGATGGGCACAACTCACCCCGGATTTTCCTGGGAGTCCCTGGCTGGACGACTACTAAACTAGCTTCTTCGCCGGCCTCGTCCCTCCAGGAGTATGTCTATCCAACTTTGGTTTTCTTATATATATCCCGTGGCCTTTTGCTTTTCAACCCCAGATTCGATCCACGGTCTCACAACATTTCACCACGCGAGTCACTCTGGTCTCATACAACAAGTAACGCTCGTGCCTTCTTTCAACGTCGCCGAATCTCAGAGACATCTCTCAACCTTCTCTCTCCATCACTTCCCCCACACCTGAAGTATTGCCAATTAACACCATTGACAAGTTCTTCGTGTCATTCTCATCATGAGGATGCCTCAACCACATCATTTCGATGGTCAGGACTGGAGTCGTTGGGGCCAGCAACAGCCCGCCGACTATCCCATGATGACCACACCGCCGCTCATGCCATTTGATTCTCCCTCAGCGGCACATGGGAACGACTCTAAGCAGATTGTCACGCAAAACCTGGGCCCCTCTTACATGATGCCCAACCACTACCAACCGGGGCCAGCCTACGACCCTCATCATCGTGGTCCCCAGTATCAGCAGCCGATGCCTTTCAACTATGGCCAGTACACAACTCCATCGCCAACGGCACCAATCACACCTCCGTTCAAGCCACAGAACCAGCACCGTCCGGACATGAGATTTGTGAGCCCTCTTGACGCGCAGACCTACCAGCAAACTCGTGCTCGGCCTACGCAGTACCACGAGCTGGCAAGCTCACCAATGATCAAGTCTGATCCCTATGCCATTCATCCACAGGCCATGTCCCAGGATGCTCAGGATGGGCCTCAGAAGAATGTCAATCCCATCGTGCCAGACGATCCTACCAAGCTGATTGAATTCAACACGCCCATCGACAACCTCATGAGGAAGTACCAGCGCTTCGGAGGAAGCCAGGCATCCAACTCTCCGCCTCAGCTTCCAACTCCTGCACAGTCTCCTCGACACCTCGTGAGATGCCCCAGCTACCCATATATTTGAGGTTTGAGCTGACCTTTCTTAGGGAGATCGCCGCTTGCCAGGACGAGTTCGCAAGCTCAAGACCAAGTCATTCGCTTGTTCAAAGTGCGATTACGTCTCGTCCCAAAAGGCCCATCTTAGGGCGCATGAGCGCACGCACACTAGCGAGCTGCCCTATGTGAGTCTTGCCGTGCCACTTCTCGAGGAGTCTGCTTCTGACATATATACAGGCTTGTCCTCATTGTGACAAGAAATGCTCACAGAAGGGTAACCTTGAGGTAAGCATGCTGAGTGACGTGACGACCTGGACATCAATCGCTGACAATGAGCAGGTTCACATCCGCGCACACAAGGGCGATCGGGCTTTCCGGTGTGATTTCCCCCAATGTGACTCCGCTGGGTTCTTTTCGAAGAGCAACCTGGCCGCTCACAAGAGGATCCATCTCGAGGGCCGAGCCAAGTGGGTTTGCAAGCTGGAAGGTTGCACCAAGACTTTCTCCTCAACTGGCAACAGAAAGGTTCGTCAACAACAGAGCGCCATCAAGCTATGAAGACACTGACACTCCAGTACAGGCGCATCACAACAAGTTCCATGAAACTGAATTCAATCGTCTGGCCCTCTTGATCGACGAATACAACAGAACAGGCCAATGCCCCGACCAAGACAAAGCTCTCGTCGAAGAACTCTCGGTCATCTACAAGAACAGCAACAAGGGCATCAAGGGTCGAGGCAAAGGCGTCAAGGTCGAGAAGATGAACGAGCGTCCGGCCTTGATGGACTCCTCGATGCCTCCGACGATGTGGGACCACAAGACTCACTCAATTCTGGACGAGCGACAAGCTGCCGTCGGCTCCGTCTCTGACATGCTGGCTCCCTCATACGGGAAACCTAGCCACATGGGTCACCTTGACCTCATGTATCGTCGGGACTACTAGCCTTCTCAGGCACAACAACAACTGACACGATTGTTACCCCTTTGATCGATACAAATCAACGCGAGGTCATCGGGAATGATAATGACAGAACCTTGTCTTTCTCCCCTTCGGTGAAGGGAAGGCGCAGTAATATTTTCTTTTTCGATACCACTGGAGCGGAAACGGTCAACAGTGCCGATGTCTTTACACGAAATACCAACAAAAGCGCTTAAAACGAAATCTATGATACACTCTGACGACGGAGAGGTTGTTTGAACTTTTTTACATCTGATTCTTTGCGATTCAATATTTCTTCTACGCGTCTGAGGCATTTGAGCCGACTCCATTTCGCTTGCGGCCGTGCTCTTATGCACATTGCCCATCCTGTACCAACTCTGGGTGGCCTTTTCTCGTGCAGACGAACACTCATTCCATCTCTAAACCGCTGTACAAGCCTATTGTCTCGGGGGGCACGAGCATTGTACTCCGCACATGCATTGAGGCTTTGCCGCCTGCAAGTGATTGGGATGTCTCTTTTTGTCTTTTTGTTTTTGCTGCTATGATTTCTCTTGCAATGATTTATGCTTTACTGGTTTGGCTATCTGCTTCGTTTTCTATTGGCTATCAGGCTAAGCTACACGAGATCTGAGCTTCTTTTAGGAAGCAATGCGCAAACGGGTGCATCAACATGATCTTGGAAAAGGGGGCGGAATAGCGTTCGAATTCTTTGTATGCGTCGACGTCTTTGTGGACAAAGAGTCGAGTACAGCTTCCTGGAGAGGCTCATCGGTAATGGTTGTTTTGTCTTGGTATGAACAAGTTCCTCACTCGATCTCTCTGCATTTCCTGTGTGAGAATATGCCACATATGACACTCCTGCGTCACCATTCGGGAGTGTTTGAGTTGTGCAAACTATCAAGACAATTCAGAGGAAGATTGGATCATGCTCACAGAACTGCCTCATGCGCAGGAAAGCACATCGGAAACAAGGAAAAAAGGGGGTGGCAATTGTCGAATTTTGGTTGTTGGAGGTTCTCCTGCTTTCTACCTGGCATCTTTGTTTTGATCATTTTGAACAGATCTTGGTGCGGCAAGTCAAGCTTGTCGCGCGCGCTGGGGCGTGTGCTCCTTCGTGTCTCTTCAGCTGTTGGGGTTGCGTGATGGAGGACACGCTCCTGATAGGTCTTGCATAGGAATTATACCCGTGTGTTTTGTTTTCATAGTCCTAGGCCACTGCTAAACCCTTGACCCTACGAGGAAGTGAGGTACACAATAATACTCCCGAACTTGCGATCAACAATCCAATCACGCCTCTGGGGCCAGATTCACTTTCTCTCGCAGCTATGGCAATGGTGCCAAGTTGGCTTCGGAAGAGTCAGCCAGTCACGATCCAGATCGGCACGGGGGTGGACTGCAGCCCGCAGCCGATATTCACAATTTTTACAAGCCATGTCCCTGACAAACAGGCATATAATAGCTGCGGAGCTATAGGGACTTTGGTGGAGTTTTTGGCCCCATTGATGAGCATTCAGCTGCGGATTGAAAGTGATGCGTCATATCTAGCTGCAAAGAAGAGGATTGGAGGTTGGAGGGAGGGAGGGAGGGGGAGTGGAGGACAGATTAGTACGGGACAAGGCTATCGAATCTATTCTAGAAGTTGAACTCTGCTCTGCCGCGTGTGTTAGCTTTACACCGGAGTCGTTTCATGGGCAGGGAGATCAAGGGGTTGCCATCATGTCATTGAGGTCGGATGGGGAAGCAACGGAAGGGGGATTGGCGAATGCGATTGGCTGACCAGGTTTATTGATTTCCGAGGGCGATAGCCGACGATTGGATTGATCAACGTCCTGGGTCCAATATCTCCTGATGGAGCGGATAAGTGAGCCTATTGAACAAATGTGCCCACTTGGATGCATTGGCTGCAGTGTGACACGAAGACGGTTGATGTCGAGAATCTGTGAACCAGGGTCAGACTCTCAAGTGAGTCTATTTGTAGCTCATGTTTCCACGCGCAATGTGATTGCAACGGCACGGTGGTACGCAGGAGACTGTCAATACTCCTACGTCGCAGTGTATCCATTGACACCCTTACATCGACCTTGCAGCAGTCTCACTCACGTCGAAACAACAGGGGCTATCTCGATCGTGACATCCGGGGTGGTGCTAGCATTCATTCTTCTGCGCATCGGATCGTCTCGACTCCGCAAAGTCTAAATGATCTTGAAACGTGAAGTTTTACTTGGTGAGATGTCCACCAACAACCACCGATGGTGCCCGTGTGTTCTCAAGGGCGTATCGGTTTCGGGTCAGGACAAAACTGACCGGTCAAAGGCGAAGGGCTTGGGCCTTGTATTTTTGCCATATGCTTGACATGGATTTCTATGTATTTTCGTCTCCATATTTTTGAAAGTATCCAGAGCGTTTTATGATACTTGATCAGGACAGGGCATGCGAAGAAGACCTGCTGATGACGATTAACCTTTGATGTGGTCGCGAGGTGAATTTGATTTGGAGAATCACACCTTGAAGTTACGGCTTGAGTGCTTCAAGACATGAAGACGGCGTCTTCATATCAATTCTGTCCTTGTTTATGGAATACGTTGTTGCTACTAATCACTGTCAGATTGTCGCATCTCAGAAAGACTTTCGGTTCCGCGATGAACTTGCACCAATGACTAGATCATATTGGCTTTAGAGTCATGAAGAATTGTTAAGAACTTTCCAACTATGAATATGGCTAATTTTGATACTGTCACAAGTCAATGTTGTCTTACAATGTGCTTTGTTGCCGTCAGATTTAGAGGATCTGAACTGAGTCTGCACAAGAACATTGATATAAGACCGTCTCAGTAATATAGATTTCACTCGAGTACAGTGCAATCCGGATCTACGAGTTTGTTGCAAAGCCCACGAGCATATCATCAAGATGGCAGCATGTAACGAGTGGCACGGACGTCTATTTCAGCCCCAAGCTACCGGTACTGCCCATCCCCCGTATCCTTTAGGAACACATGTGCGATCCAAAGAGGACATCTTCATTGAAAACGGCGCGACTAGATTCTTCCGCCAAGCCTGTACGTAAGGACACATTGCGCCATATCCGTTGGAATTGGGAACGAAAGTCCAATAGCTTATGCAGGTGAGATTCAATCTGCATCGCGATACTACGTTACCCGAATCAATCAGGCTGTATATGCCTTCAAGTTGGTCTGCTTGAGGTGATGGTTCCTAACTCGAGTCAGATTTTCAGCTCGTCCTCGCCAACATGTGGTCGTATGATTGAGCACATGGCAATGAAATGATTTGCTGACTCGCGCCTCGCATCGACAGGGTCGCAAGCTGACTTCGCGGCAGGTGACCGCTTGTCGCAACGAGCAGAGAATTATGTACATGATCACAGTTGTGTGAAATATTATATAACGTCGCACATCGCTCCTTCTCTGTTACAGCCGCTCATTCACTCAGCCATCATCAAGATACGTTAGATTACCAATCATTCGCCTCAAGTTAGGTACCGCAACCACTTCCACGATGCCGCTGAACATGTGGACCAACGCCTTCACCATGTTCTGCATGAGCTACCTCAGCCTCTGGTGCCTGACTGGAGTCGCTGCGCAGCTAAATCCAGCATGTGCACCTGGAGGCAACTTCGATCTCAGCATCTGGCAATTGGAAATGCCAACCCCGCGCCCCAATCAGCCAAGCTTGCCAGATGTGATCACCTCGTCGCGACTTGTCGGCTGTCAAGGATACCAGAACAATCCCTACTTCTATACAGACAGCAAGGATGGAGCCATGGTTATGTACGTACCAGGTGATCCGGCTACAACTGGATGCTCCAAATGGGCGGAGAGTGATCATTGCAGAACAGAGCTTGGGGAGACTAGCAAAGAGACTCTGTGGGACCCCAACGGGCCTCATCATCGTATGTCGGCTACTCTGGCTGTGGCGAGTGCCGGTGGACACACTGCAATCGGGCAGGTCTTTCATGATGGACCTTTGAAGCCCTCTGCTGAGCTGTACTATTATGACAACGGGACTATTTCGAGTAAGCTATAACCTCTCCTGGCAGGCTTGGACCACAGCCATCGAGTCTCACTTACTGACATGGGAACTCCGTAGTCGGAGTAGCCCAGACCCGTGCCGGAGGAGACCAGGTACCCTTCCGTGTCGGCGTAATCCCACTTGGCCAAAGGTTCAGCTACGAAATCAGATACGAGAACAACGTCCTGAGCATAAGACTCAACGATGGTGCATTCCAAACGCTGCCGACGTTCCAGTTGAATGCGCCCAAGAGCTTCTTCAAGATTGGCAATTACTTGCAGGGCAACAAGCCATCGACCGTTCGCTTCTACAACATCAAAGTGTCTCACTCTGCTTCGGATTCTGGCTGCAGCTTCCAGAGACCTGCCACCAAGGATCAATTCGCCGTCACCCTCAGCCTGTACGAAAGCGCATCGTGCTGTTCTGCTCCCTTTGAGACGACGACTGTCGGGCAACTGAGCTCATGCCGCAAGCCGAGCAAGCCTTTCAGCGCTTTGACGCAAGGAGTAGGGCAGAATATGTTTGGGCGTAATATTCGCATTCTCGGCTATGCCAACGATAACTGTTCTGGCGAGCCGCTGCAGGTGACTTTCTTGACGAACGCGGAGGTGTGCCATAGTAGCACGAGTGGGACTCTTTATCGCAGTTTCATGATTGCTGAGGCCTAGAACGTGGGACTGGTGAAGAAGAGAGACATTCCGAGATGTAGCTGTAGAAGTGGCGGGGTCTTCTGTCAAGGACCCCAGATAAGTGAATCTAAGGGAGCCTTCTAATGCGTGCGACCACGATGGCCAGGCGTGGCCACTGCTCCCTTCGCGGTATTTTACCACACTTTCATCATTGGGACCCTCTCTTCTGGCGGCGCATGAAAAGTAGCATTCCAATGATATAAGACGTTGCAGCGGGCAGAACCGAGCTTCGTGGTACGTCGTGCCGAATGTGCCTCAACTTTATACGACCCACAACGATGATCGACACTTAGATGCCCATCCTTATGTCGAATGGCACAAGTCCTCGGACCATATGTTCAGATAGGAGTCAGATCTGCGAACCTTGTTGAAAGATGAGCTCCGGGCCTGGTAAAGGACTAACACCAACAGTCGCCAGACCGGGTAGCCCTCGTTTCGACCTCCCAGCCCTCGCGTTTGTCCAACGATAAAGAGACCATGGGGGGGGGGGGTTTCGAGCCGCAACCCAAGGAGATTGATAAGCCTAGATGAAGCTTCAGGCCGTGAAGGGACTCGAACCCAGCCTCGGTCAGCTAAGACGCACGTGCTGTCGATCGGTCGGTTTGTGCCGGATACGAGCGGGACCGAGGCCCTTATTCTGACAGCTTGACGGTGAATAGTGAATATGATAAAACGTGCGGAACTCAAGCTCAGCCGCAACAGCAGGGACCATCCTTGCCATCCATCTGGCCTTGAAGTTCGCCATGTCGAGCAAGTCAACATCACGTCCACTCAGTATCATGGACTTGCCACCAGCTGTGCCAAAGGTCGCTCGGCCGGAAGCGTGCGGGTCCATGGTGGATAGATGGCATAAAGGGTCAAAGCTCTGACCGATTACCCAAATGTCTCAATCAGGAGGTCGAGCTGAAATCGAGGATGCATGTCGTCGTATCAATTCGTCGCGAAGGGCCGAACATGTGAGGTGGTCTGTATGTGATCTGATATAGTGTCCGTGCCCAAGCCTCTGGTCAGTCGAGGTCGTCAATCGGCCCCGATATAGGCAAGCCTGGCGAGGGATGGCGCATATCTTTTGACAATAGTCTGGCTGCTCCTAGTAACGGCCTCGCCAGCTACTCGGCCTGACAAGCCATTAGTGCACCGGAATCAGCCTGGACGTGTCTGGGCATTGACTAGTGACCTCTGGGATGGAGGCCGGAATACTGGCCATAGCGCGACTATATGATGACAAGTGCTAGAGCCCCTGACGATATAGCCCAATGACTTGGTGATTAGCGAGCACGCGCTAGAGTCAAGGTGGAACTAATCGACAGGTTCGTGGTCCGTTCACGCTCACTGGCAAGCCAGGACAAGCATTCGCCATGGCATGCGTAGCTGATGAGGTATTAATGCCAGGTCTTGCAACCCTTACCGTACTGTAGCCAAGCAGCCGGGCTTGAGAGGCTGGCTGCCACCCATATTCTTTTGTTCCATGTTCGCTTCCATTTGCTCGGTGCAGCAGAAAGTGGAGAATAGCTGAACCGGACTAGCAGGGGCCTTGACTCGACGACAGACTGTCACCTTGATCGGAGCTCAAGCCGCAGAGTGATCTTCATGCAGCTGGAGGAGCATGTCTGGGCCCCGAACACGACCAAAGGAACCGACTTCCACCAAGATGCAAAGCGGGCGGCTTGCTGGAGCACCTTGATACGGCGCTCGAATCAGACTTTTGACGATCTCAAAAACTATCCGACGCATGCCGCGCTGTAGACTTTCGGCAGACGCGCGGGAAGGATTCAGGGACGAGACAAAACTCGCCTTGGTACACCACCACGGCGGGCCGAATGGAATACCGAAAGGCAAATCAGCTCCTTGACCCCTGAAAAGGTGGAACCGGTCGCGCATCGCATCGTATAGCAAGAGAGGAAGTCCAAAGGGTTGCAGCGACTTTTTCTCTCTCTGTCGGCTTGGCCTCTTCAGCAGCTGACTCGGCAATTGGTCTTCGCCGGCGTCCGGACGGTTGGGAGACTAAGGGCGTTGGTGGCGCTCTGATCCTTGCTGCTTTGGGGAATTTGACTTCGATTGACTGCTACCCAAAACCCTTGGGCCTGCGCTGTGCAGGATTCTCGAAGCCCTGGAACCCGTTTCGTGGCTTGAATCCCTCGTGGGATGGATGCAGTGACATTCCTTGCATTCGTGCTCGTGATGCACCTCGGTGAAGGCTTTGCCGCAACCACCAACTTCATGGCGCATCACTTGAGACGCCGCATGAGAACGCCACGGCGGACACACCTGAATGAATTATTACCCCAATGTCCAGACTGGAGCATCTCCAGATATGGGCACTCGTTCCAAACCTTGACCTCCACTGTGGCTTCCCTCCCACCTCGCCCACACTCTTATCGTTGCAGTTGCTGTGGACTGTGGAGGGACTACTGGAAAGCAGGGACCACTATAATGGCGTACTTGTGGGAAGCGTGATGCTCCCCTTATTATTACTGGGCTCTTGTCACACAATCGCTGTCCACCCGGTGGTAGTGGTGGTGTACGGAGTAGGAGTAGTAAGTGGTTGGAGTAGTGTTGCATCCTTACTTAAGAGGTGAGCCCCAGAAACTGTCGTGCATGACTGGGTCTGGCCTTGTGTGACCCTTCCTCCATTCTTTTTGCTTCGTGATAGTTCTCGGTGTGTGATCTGTTGCTTTGCCTGCGACTTCTCTTGCTTTTTGTTCTATGGATCGATGCTCGTGAACGATTCTCGTTGATCCAATTCCAACACTCCGCCAGAATGTCGGCTCTTGCCGCAGAGTCATGGACGTGGTACGCGGTGACCTGGGTTGTGGTGCTTATGCGAATGTATGTTCTCCTTCAATCATGCTGTCATCCTCCCCTCCCTCGGCGGGTCGACTCCCCAGACTATCGACAAGTAGCTGACTGTTGTGCCTCTGAAGGTCATCGCGGATCCTACTGCAAGGCTCCTTCAGGAAGCTGCAACTCGACGATGCCTTGATCATGCTCGCAATGGTGCGTAGACTCGTTGCAATGGTTCTGACCGATTCCGTGAAGCTCATAACAGTGTCCAGGCCACTGACACCGTTCTCATGGTGACCATGAACATCATCGCCCGAACAAGCAGCAACCTCCTGGATCCCAACGAAAAGATCGTCTTGACGCCCGATGAGATCTCCGAACGCGAGTTCGGCTCCAAGATGGTCCTCGTCACGGAGCAGATGCAGCTTCTGACCATCTGGCTTGTCAAGGGTTGCCTCTTGATCATGTTCAACCGCTTGACGTATGTCTCAGCCACAATTCTTTGGTTCCCACGACCTCTGACTAACATGCTGCAGTATGAGTCTCCAGCAGAATCTCGCTGTCAAAATTGTCGCCGGATACGTTGTTGTCAGCTTTGTCGTCATGGAGATTCTGTACCTCGGCGTGTGGTGCAGACCTTTCAGCCAATACTGGGCCGTCCCGCCAGACAATGGTGAGTCTCCCTCTTATGCATGCGCCTGTGTATGAGCCAAGTACTGACGCAGAATCGGCAGTCCAATGCTCGGCAGCGACGAATCACTTGATCACAAACACCGTCTTCAATATCTCGACCGACATCATGATTATCCTGATCCCCATGCCGATCTTCTTGCGATCTCAGATCAACCTGAGGAAGAAGGCTGTGCTCTGCGGTGTCTTCGCTCTCGGAACTTTCACTGTAAGCAACCAAGGCTCTGCGCCTATCTTGTTTCGACTGAGCTGACAATGCGCAGATCCTTTGCGCGATCCTGAACAAGTTCTACAGCTTCACTCAGCCTTTCGGATCGGAGTGGACCTTCTGGTACATCCGCGAATCGTCCACCGCCTTGATCACCGCCAACCTGCCCATGACATGGACACTCTTCCGCAGAGTATTCAACCTCCGCTCTTTCGTCGGCTCTTCGAAAGATCGATACGGCTCACGACCGATAACGAATGACCCGTACGGTCCTGGAACACAAGGTGGAAGATCAGCCGCTCGATCTACAGTCCGATCAGTATCGGCTCCAGAGTCAAATGGCGGCGACGCCGATGTCGATTCTTTCGACAGCCAGGAGGAGATAAATAGGGCATATGGCATCCCGTTGAGGGTCAAATGAGCTCGACTGTAGTTTTCGCGAATAGATCTGAGTTTTCGAATGACAACTTTCCACGTCAGGTGTGACTGGTCGATATCAATATTGCCGTCGGAAACAATGGAGTTGACTGCTTGAACAAGCGGCCAGCTGCTTTTAACTCGGGCGGCTTCTTGCACAGAGCAGCAACGATCGGCCACTCGTAAAGAGTCCAAGACCTGCAGCCAAGGGTCTCCACGCGCGACAACGACTCAAAGAAGCCAGGACCCTGGCCAGGCAGATCAGACATCCCTTTGAAAACCGTCGCTCTGGTCGACCGCCGATCTGCATGGGTCGGGAACCAGGAAGAAGGTTAACCCACGCGTCCCTCAACTCATACGTGCGATCGAGGTTGAGCGACTCTTGGTTTCGGAACAATGCGAGCGCCCAGAACGTGGAAGAGACCCTGATCTGCCTGTAGAAATGCTGTCCAGTCCAGCCAAGAGACGCTTGGCTTTAGGCAAAAGTCCATGAGTTGCCTTGTCGCATAATATGCGATCTGAGGGTAATGATCTTTGATGTCGGAAGAAGGCATCCCCATAACACTGCTCAATTGGTGGAAAACAACGAAAGGATGACCCTCGTGACAGCCTAAATAACCATGACATTGCGTTCAAGGCGTGGGAGAAGGCGATATGGCAGTTCTGTGATCCGTACTCCTTGAGGTCTCGAAGGCACTTTCCATACCACCAGCTTCGAAGCGGACATGGGCGATTGGCCCGCATGGCTTAAGTTACTCCCAGTCCTACGTTGGGCATCCTGATCTTTCAAAACCATGATTTCGGATGAGAGGCTCCGAAGAGACGAACCTGTTGTAGCAAAGCCTTGATCGACCAGGGACTTGACCAGGGTCCTCCTTGCACTTGTGGCTCTGCCGGCCAGGCTCGGCTGGACCCCGCAAGAGGCTGTTTGAGCAAGAAAACAATGCTCTCTATCCGTGCTCATTAGAGAGAGACATCGGAGATCCTCTTTTTGTAAACATGAATCGTGTCTCCAGACCAATTATGTTGGAAGATGGAATTGGATCCCGAGTTTCTCATCTGTTGGAGTTACGCCATACCGTGATCCCATGCACTTCTTCATGACCTCCGTCTGCGCCCAGGCGCGTTTGATGAATAGCTGTAAACCTTGGGAAGATCTTCAGAGATCCGTAAGTTCTGTTGATCTTGGTGATCAAGCGTCGCCAATCGTTACGACTCAATCCCTGTTCCTTCGCAATACGAGTTGTAGAGCTGTGCACAACTGGGCGATCGCGTCATCCCTGCAGGATCTCGCTTATGCTTATTCCATAGGCTATTTGTAAAGACAGTCCAGAGCCGACCGGCAGGCACTAGCTCGCCGAAGTTGATGACCTGACATGGCCTGCAAAGACACATTCGAAATTGGTCTTATTGAAAGCCATGTTGGGTCGACGACCTGGACGAATCCGGTAATAGTGAGCAGCGAAACACCATCCTCCGCGTTTCCCCTCAGGCCAAGATCTTGGAAGAATTATTTCCGACCACATATAGCTTCCGAATCGTCCAGGGTCAGATGGACCTAACTCTTTGCAGACTGGTTTCTCGGAGGCAACCGTGGCTGGCAGACATGCCGATTGCCATTTCCAGATCTGGGGTCATTCTGCCTTTACTCACAGGACCTTGGCCCCGGTTCTAGAGCGTATGTTTGATTGTCGTCGAGGCGAGCGAATCGGAGATTGCGCATGGTAGGCGGGCGTATTAACTCTATCGGTACGCTACCAAGTTTTGTCGACATCCGCGAAGATGTATATAAGGGGCGCCTATGGTAGCTCTGCCGATCATTGCCTTTGTGTGTAGTCCGACTTCAGGATCATCGATATCTCTGAGACTCATTCATCATGCGCAGCCCTGCATTCCTTCTCGCTATTGCCCCTGCGGCTGTCTTGGCCCAGTCCCCAGTCTGGGGTCAATGTATGTCAACAGAATGATCCTCTCGGGCTTCCAAGAGATCTTCAGTCCGTCAGGGATCTTTCGCTGATCATAGCTTAATAATAGGTGGTGGATCCGGCTGGAGCGGTCCCACGACTTGCGCCTCTGGCTCGACTTGCGTGAAGTCCAAGTTCGTCTCTCACCACCACACTTCGTGATTTTGGACTGACTCTGGACATAGTGACTGGTACTCGCAGTGCATCCCCGGCACAGGAGGAGGAGGCGGCGATAACGGTGGCGGTGACAACGGCGGCGGCGGTACTACTCCTCCGCCCTCAGGCGGTGGTTCGAACACCCTCGATGGGAGGCTCAAGGCAAAGGGCAAGGCGTTCTTCGGCACTGAGATGGATCACTACCATCTAAACAACGCCCAGTACACCGCCATTGCTCGCGATCAATTCGGCCAAGTCACCCACGAGAACAGCATGAAGTGGGATGCCATCGAGCGTAAGTTTGCCCACTTTCATCACATGTTCTGTCCTGGGAATCATCAGAAGCTGACTTCCTCTTAGCTCAGCGCAACCAGTTCACTTTCACCAATGCGGACCGCATCGTTGACTGGGCCCAAACCAATGGCAAGAAGATCCGTGGCCACACTCTGCTCTGGCACTCCCAGCTCCCCGCATGGGTGAACAACATCAACGACCGTAACACTCTCACCCAGGTCATTCAAAACCACGTCACCACCATGGTCACCCGTTATAAGGGCAAGATCGCCCACTGGGACGTTGTGAATGAGATCTTCGCTGAAGACGGCAGTCTCCGCAGCAGTGTCTTCAGTCGCGTCCTTGGTGAGGACTTCGTTGGCATCGCTTTCCGTGCTGCTCGCGCGGCCGACCCTGCTGCCAAGTTGTACATCAATGACTACAACCTTGACATTGCAAACTACGCCAAAGTCACTCGCGGTATGGTTGACCACGTCAACAAGTGGATCGCAGCAGGTATCCCCATCGACGGTATCGGTACCCAGGCTCACCTTGCGGCGCCTGGTGGCTGGAACCCGGCCTCCGGTGTCCCGGCTGCCCTGAGGACTCTTGCTGCATCAAACGCTAAGGAGATTGCCATTACCGAGCTTGACATTGCCAACGCCGGTGCTAACGACTACGTCACCGTCGTGAATGCTTGTGTCGCTACACCGAAATGCGTGTCCATCACCGTTTGGGGTGTCGACGATGGAAACAGCTGGAGGAACGACAACCCCCTGATCTGGGACGCCCAGTTCAGGCCGAAGGCAGCTCTCAACGCTATCCTGGGCGCTTTGGCATGAAGAGGGAATCGTTATTGGTGCCGCATATGACAGCTTCTTATATAGATCGTGATCACGTCTATTTATCACATGCCCAGTCTCCGCGTGCCGTCCAAGTGCAAGCATCGTACAAAGTGCTCTTCCGTAGTTAAAGGATTGCCGAAGAAGCCATTAGCATGACACATGAACTGAATCGCTGGTGAAAACCACGGTCAGGCTGCGTTGTGTTGCGGAGCATTTAGGCAATTAGCAGCGTATTGTGGGAAGGTTTCGGCAGTACATCTCTTGAAAGTCATCAATGTATTTTGCCCAGTACTCGATTTTCCCCTTCTCGCAACTGTGCTGGGTACGTCCCGGTGGAGTTGCTCGATCTTTCTTGACGTATGCTGCATATCGAGTTGAGGGTGTTGTAAATCAGGCGATTCCTTAGGGCCAGTGGGGTGTACAGGCTTTCAGCCACACCGGTGTTGGTCGGATTACGGCTGCCAGTGTGTCGACAGCCAATGTCGCACACATCAGACACGTCCCGCCTCTGTCGAGGATGATCCTTGACTGACAGATGATAAGCGTGTGGCCGATGTGTGCTCCTGGCTTTGCCCATGTCTTGATGTACCACGCCCGATGGTCTTGGAGGAGGCGTGCAAGCATGTATCAATCCAAAGATTGCGTACCCGTCTGGACATAAGTAAAACTGCGCTGTTCGGGCCGGGGCAAGGCGATGCAACGGCGTCTAGTGTGAAGATTCTATGTCTGACGAATAACGTGACCGTTGGACCCCGTGCTGCAAGTCATGGATGCTCGAGCTGAGTTTCGAAAACCTAGCACAGCTGAGAGCCGGATGCTAGCTTGTCATATCGCATGATTGCATGATTGGACAGCTGTAACTTCGGGCAAGGGCCACCTGGCTCATCCAATGTTTCGAAATGCGTCAATTCGTGAGCCTAGGCCGCTGACTGCAGCGTGGGGTGAGAAGGAACTGGGCTGTCTTAGCCTCCATGCAGAGTCGAGACGAATAGAATGTTGTCGCGGTCCTGGATTTCGTACTTGTCTTCGCCTTCAAGCTCCCAGTCCGCGTCGTTGATGAGGACAAGGATCCCTGGTCGACTGGAAGCGCCACGTTAGCGACCACGAAAACCTCAATCACCGAATGAGAAGCCACCACAGCCACTGAGACAATATGCATGTCGCTGACCAAGCTCGTTGGAAAAGCTGATGGAGTCCTTGCTCCATAATGCGGGTGGTGATGCGGTTGTCTTGCATGTGCAAGAGGGGGGTGTTTAATGGGAAAATTCAGCGTAGCGACTCACAGGCTGTTGTCAAGAACAAACAGCTCCTGACGGGTGTCTTTCATGACATCCTGGCAGAGGTGATCTATCAGATCCGCAATGGTGTAAGGTGTGCCATTTTTGTTCGTCTTGGGAACTGAGAGGGCGTGGCTGCGCTCGTCTGAAAAGAGCATTTCGAGACCGCCGCTGTGGCCGAGTCAGTCTTTTTGGTCCGGTTGAGATGCCATTTGGGGCTGCATGAAGCCCATAGAGTCTGTGCTCTTATCATTCAATGTTTGAGTGGTAGCCTCGCATGGTTGAGCATGGTAGGCAAAGTCGCGAGGCAGATCAAGGATGACTTACGAAAAGTCGACCGTCAGAGACAGCGTGGGTTCGGCAGTAGCAGCCATTGTGATGCTCAGCGATTTGATGATGTACCGCAGGTAGGACTTGCTGAGCTTTAAGGTGACTCTTCTATAAGGATGTTAAGTCGTAGATGGTCTGCTAATGGGGAAAGGCAAGCCCAATCGTGATGTCCAGCGTCTATTCAGGTGGGCACGGGTGTCACGTGGGGTCGGCGAAGGTATGCCAGTTTCACTGTCATTCACGTCTAAATTGACGGCCTTCCAAGGCAGTATGGGAAGAAATCGAAAAGAAGTGCCAGAGAATCTTGAAATGAATCCAGACGTAGATGCTCTTGCCCTAAAAGAAAATTCTCTTTATCTCCATCCTTGAACATGGTTTGGTGACAAAGTGTGAAATGTGTCAAGGGTTGTGTGAGGGTTAGGGTATATCACAAACTTCAAACGACATCGACATCACCGGTAGCGCAGCCAATCATGTTGCCGCAATCGACTTTTCGACAGCTTCAGAAAGACCAACGATTGCACAGACACGCCTGAGAACTCACATGACATGAGCACAGAAGACGTCAGGGTAGACTATCTGTCTACAGGCGCTAACCGGCAGACTGCGGTAGCTGACTGGAGCATTTCCGGTGTTCTGGCGTTTGGTGCCGACAACAATGTTGCCCTTTGGAGGCCAAATGTAAGGACATGCACACCCCGGATGACGGGTTTCGTTGTTAGAATCACATTATTTGCTAACATCGATTAGGAGGCCAAGCCACAAGGCATCATCGAGCTCTTGAGCGGGCACAGAGAGACGGTGAAAGCGGTATCATTTCTGCCAGCCACTTCGGATGACATATCCAGCTACCTGGTCACAGGCTCAGATGACAAAAGCCTGCTTGTCTTCAAGGCTCCCGCGGAGAATCCGACTAAGCTTGAGGTGGTCCAAAGTTCTGCTGACCACGGCGGCTCCATCAACTGTATCACTTCACTCAGAACCTCTCAAGGCTGGATCATTGCGACTGGCGCTTCTGATGCCGCCATCAGGATCTGGACCTTCGAGAATGATGTCCTATCTCTAGTACAGACTATCAAGACTGCACCAAAGTTCTTCCCATTGTGTATGTCCCTCAGCAATCTCTGCAAAGACACGAACGAGGTTGTGCTGGCAGTTGCGGGGACCCGGGACATCGTGCAGATCTTCACCGCTATTGCGTCTTCTTCATCGACCAGCTTTGCACTGCAGGCGACACTCAGTGGTCACGAAGGCTGGATAAGGTCTCTTGACTTTGCACGAGAGTCATCTGATCCCCAGGCCGATATCCTCCTGGCTTCGGCCAGCCAGGACAAGTATATCCGCATTTGGCGCTTGCACCAGGGCACTGAGCTCCCAGCGTTGGCGGCATCCGGTGCAGATCCCCTGAGCGGCGCCTACCTCCCAGGCAAATCTCCCTCCAACAAAGCACACCGTTTCAAAGCTGGGTCAAATGACTACTCGGTCACCTTCGAGGCTCTGCTGCTCGGACACGAAGACTGGATCTACAGCGCAAAGTGGAACACTCGAACCGATGGAACATTGCAACTGCTGTCTACTTCTGCAGACAATTCACTGGCCATCTGGGAATCGGACGCAAGCTCGGGTATCTGGGTCAGCATGGTCAGACTTGGTGAGATTAGTCGTGAGAAAGGTGCTACCACAGCAACAGGTAGCACGGGCGGTTTCTGGACCGGTGTTTGGGCTCCAGATGGATCAGCTGTTGCTTGTCTTGGACGAACTGGAAGCTGGAGATGTTGGGAGTACGTTGCAGACGAAGACGCTTGGAAGCCTTTCATTCCCGTGACGGGGCACACCAAGGCTGTCACTGGCGTCTCGTGGTCTGGAGATGGCACCTATCTCTTGTCAACGAGCTCTGACCAGACCACAAGGCTACACACCCGATGGTCAGCGCCTGGAAAAGGTACCTGGCACGAGATGTCCAGGCCGCAGATCCATGGCTATGATCTCAATTGCATCGATTCTCTTGGAGCGAACCAATTCGTGTCCGGCGCCGACGAAAAACTGATGCGTGTCTTCAGCGAACCTCGAGCTGTGGCAAGCATGCTCCTTGAGCTCGGAGGCTTCGGAAATACAGATATCGAGAACATGCCAGACGCTGCCAACATGCCCGTGTTGGGGTTGTCAAACAAGGCTATCGAGACAGTTGACGACGAACAAGAGATCCAGCCTATCGACGACCGCGACAGAGATGCTGTAGATCCCGCCTCAATCGTTCGCAAGTCCCATCTCGAGATCGATCACCCACCTTTCGAGGAGACTTTGTCTCGACACACACTCTGGCCAGAGACCGAAAAGCTGTATGGGCACGGATACGAAATTTCGTGTCTAGCTGCCAGTCACGACGGGAAGATCATCGCCAGCGCCTGCAAGGCCAGCTCTTCCAACCATGCCGTGATCCGCCTCTTCGAGACCGAGCGATGGACGGAGATCAGGCCGCCTCTGACTGCCCACTCCCTCACAGCTACACGTCTACGCTTCTCTGCCGACGATCGCTACCTTCTCAGTGTTGGTCGCGACAGGCAATGGGCTGTTTTCGAGCATGATGCCGAGAGTGCTGCGCTTTACACTTTATTACAGTCAGATCCGAAGGGACACAGCCGAATGATTCTCGACTGTGCTTGGGCGCCATCCACGAAGCCTGCATTTGCGACGGCAGGCCGAGACAAGCTTGTCAGACTGTGGACAAGTACCGAGGACAGCGATGACAAGATTGGCTTCTCTCAGAGCGCCTCGATACCTTGTGGTGTTCCCGTCACAGCTGTCGACTTCCTCCCATGTAGCTTGGCAGGCAAATGTGTTCTCGCCGTTGGAACAGAAGCAGGCAAGATTGAGCTTCATCTCCTAAGTGAGGACTTCAGCTCGACTACTAGACTGGAGAACTCTGAAATGTAAGTGGTCTTGAGAATCCCATATTGATTCCTGCTTGATATGAAGCGCCGATACTGACCCATTTCATAGGCCTATATTGCCCAAAGCTGTCTTGCAGTTGGCCTGGAGGCCAGTGATTGAGGGCAGTGAGCGTTGCGAGTTGGCAATTGCTGGAGAGGACAGCTCACTCCGCATATACAGCTTCAGAGCAGCCTTTCTTGCTGGAGACAGAGCAGAGGTGTAACCAGACCCAAATGTCATGCACGAAAAAAAGGAATACCCGCAGCTTCAGCATCGATCGTAATGAGTGGACTAGGCATGTCCGACATCAGACGCGATGCTCGTGCCAAGACAAAAGAAGTAGCGCCCGTGAGGGTACGGTCATGTATTAATCATTATAGGCCCTTCTGACCTGTATGTGTATGTTGTATCATTGGCAAAATCAAAACGCCAGTCCACGAACCATATGGCCCTTCCAGTCAGACCTGTCACTGCTCTTTCTGCACCCAGCACCCACAGCTCCCTTATAGAGCTCCTTCTTGTATCCTTCACAGTTCTTTCGCAGCCACTTCGACCGTCTCCTTCACCACCTCAACCACCTTCGCGGTCGCTGTCGACCCAGTGCTCGCTCCCATCAAGACCCCCTCTGTCATCTCTTTCATCGCTTCTCTCGCTGATGCCGCGACATCGATGTGCTCTCCGTTGAAGTAGTACCAAGCACGGCTGCAAAGGAAGGAAATGTGGTGCGGGAGGTAGAGTGCCGTGGCGATGGCGCCGAGGCCAGAAAGGAGGAAGAGGATGGAGTCTGTGTCCCACAAGGTCAGCGGTTGTTGCATCACGAGAATTTATCTCTGGTAATGAAACGTACAGAAAGCGAACTTCTCCCAGGGTGTGTACATGTAGACACCGAATGTAAGCTCGAGTTGGTAGTGCTTCAGGTGTAGCCACCTCTGGAAAGCGCCGAAGGAAGACATAATGGAGGACGAGTTTGCGACAGCGACGTCGGGCTTGTGTCTTCAGCAGGTTCGTATAGCCCTTGCAGTTGACAGAATGTCTCGTCTTGTCGAGGCAGGGCTTCGCGAATGTGTCGGTCGTTGAATGGGTGGTGTGATGGTGTGAGTTCAGGAGTCGGAAAGGTGGATGCGCTCTCGTCGATGATTTGGCTCGGTTTCGTCGCGAAATTTCCACATACACTTTGGTTCTTTCCGCGTCCCCGGGCCTCCCGCAGTCCCTGGCGCTAGTAGACAGGACCCCCCTAATATGGTACCCTTCCTAAAGTCACCTGGGTTGCGTGTAGCTAGAAGAAAGCGTCACAACTCTTGGTCGAGAAGAAGTGATTGTAGAGGTGCTGTCTCCTGGTTCAGATTTAATACTAGACCAAAGTATTCATCTTCCAAAAGCGAAAGGTGTCACGGTATTGATTCGGAAGCCTGCAACTACGTAGTGGCGTTCGCACCAGTCTCCCCCACCACCGTCCAAGCGGCATTCCACCTGCGTCACTCTACATCAACCCATCGACCTTTTCCATCAAAGAGGGCGCAGGCCAAGGTCCAAAAGTCACCCAACGAATATGGCCCTCGCGATCCCGCGTGCGCTTCACAGCCGACTCTCCTGCTGCATAGCTAGACCGGCAACGTCACCTCGACTCTTCACGACAACACAATTCAACTGCGCCAAAGCCCTGCCTCCTCGTCCCAAACCGCCGCCCGACTCCGACATCGAGGAATCATACCTCAAGGGCAGCGGTCCTGGAGGCCAAAAGATTGTGCGTACTTGTTAGATGCGTCTTACTTCAAACAACAACTGACCAGTTTCACTGCAGAACAAGACCAATTCCGCCGTTCAACTAAAACACATACCGACGGGCATCGTCGTCAAGTCCCAAGGCACACGATCCCGATCCCAGAACCGGAAACTCGCCCGCGAGATCCTCGCCCAGAAGGTCGATGATGCTCTAAACGGTACAACCAGTCGCTCCGCTATTGTAGGCGAGGTCAAGAGGAAGAAGGCGGCTAGCGCCTCAAAGAAGAGCAGAAGGAAATACAGGAAGCTGGAAGAGCAGGCCGAAGGCGACGCAGGTGCTGGTAAAGATGAAACTTATCTGGAGAGTACCATAGACAGGCCAGAGGGTTCCACGGAGGCGGCCACACCTGAAGAACAGGATCACGAGCAAAACACTTCGCCAGAAACAGTAGCACAGGACCAAAGGCCAAGGTCAAACAAAGACCACAAGTCGTTATGACATATGCTCAATGTAACACAACGTTCAAAGAAAAGTGCACATCTCATCGTCACTTTATTGAATAGAGACTAAATAGAACCGAAAGCATAGTAGTTGTATAAGTTGGCGACCTCAACATCTACCCCTAGGCTTGTAGAACGCACCCGGCTACAACATAGTGGCCACCATACCATATCCCTTCATAGAAAAGGCAACGCCAACCTCCTTGACCAGCTCAAAAACTTTTCGTAGATACGAGACTCGACTGGTTCGCGTCCACAACCGTACAGGCACTGCATCAGTCGCCACCTCCGTGATCTTGTCGTGATTTTGTGATCGGAGGGGGATCTCGGGCTCGATAATGCATCGCTGAAGATCATGTCAGTCCTCATCTTCACTGTAGTATAGTTCAGATCTGGCGCTTACCTTAGAAGCACTTGCGGTGCACAATGGAGGGACCGCTCTCGTCGTACTCCTGCTTGGAGATCCACATCTGTTGGAAGGTGGACAGGGAGGCGAGAATGGAACCACCGATCCAGACGGAGTACTTGCGCTCCGGGGGAGCAATGATCTTGACCTTCATGGAAGAAGGAGCAAGAGCAGTAATCTCCTTCTGCATACGGTCGGAGAGACCGGGGTACATGGTGGTACCACCAGACTGGAATAGGTCAGCTCTGAAACCCATCACTAAGTGGATTGAATAGTACATACCATGACAATGTTGCCGTAGAGATCCTTTCGGACATCGACATCGCACTTCATGATGGAGTTGAAGGTGGTCACGTGGATACCGCCGCTCTCGAGGCCGAGAACGGAGGGCTGGAACAGAGCCTCGGGGGCACGGAAACGCTCGTTGCCGATGGTGATGACCTGTCCATCGGGAAGCTCGTAAGACTTCTCGAGGCTGGAGGACTGAGCGGCGGTCTGGATCTCCTGCTCGAAGTCAAGGGCGACGTAGCAAAGCTTCTCCTTGATGTCACGAACGATTTCACGCTCGGCGGTGGTGGAGAAGGTGTAACCGCGCTCAGCGAGGATCTTCATGAGGTAATCAGTAAGATCACGGCCAGCCATGTCAACACGGGCAATGGCGTGAGGAAGAGCGAAACCCTCGTAGATGGGGACAACGTGAGTGACACCGTCACCAGAGTCCAGCACGATACCAGTGGTACGACCAGAGGCGTACAGAGAGAGAACGGCCTGGATGGAGACGTAGAAGGCGGGGGCGTTGAAAGTCTCGAAAACGATCTGGGTCATCTTCTCACGGTTGGACTTGGGGTTGATGGGGGCCTCGGTGAGCAGGACGGGGTGCTCCTCGGGGGCGACACGCAGCTCGTTGTAGAAGGTGTGGTGCCAGATCTTCTCCATGTCGTCCCAGTTGGTGACAACACCGTGCTCAATGGGGTATCGGAGGGTGAGGATACCACGCTTGGACTGAGCCTCGTCGCCAACGTACGAGTCCTTCTGACCCATGCCAATCATGATGCTGCAATGCGCATTAGAGGTTGATTCTCAGAAGTCGCGGAATGCTTTCCGGAGGTGTTTATTACTCACCCATGGTGACGGGGACGGCCAACAATTGACGCTGAGAAACATGTCAGCCCCTATGCTGCGACCATCGTGACACATGCTGACAAGTCGCAACAAGTGATTGTATCGACAAGCTGGCATGGTGAGCGAAAGTGGGGTGGGGTACTCACGGAAAACAGCTCGGGGAGCATCGTCACCGGCGAAACCGGCCTTGCACATACCCGAACTATGGTAAAGTTAGCATCGTCCTATCCCATAATACCGCGGCCTCGATCTCGCGCTCGATCCGCCATCCTGTTGCGTTGCGAATCGCAATTGACGAGTGCGATGTGGCAGCTGTGCGGCGTGGTGCGGCTCAGGAGTTGAGGTCGGTGAGAGAGCGGGGCGGGGGGCAACCAGGAGACGGCGAGAACGGGAGCGAGATAGCGAGTAAGTGCTGGCGATGGGAGAGCCTTACCCATTGTCGATGACGAGAGCAGCAACTTCCTCTATCATGCGAAATCGAGTCAGCAAAATGTCCCAAAGGCGGGCTCACGAGGCATGCGACGAGATGCGTGGGTAGCATGACGTGTGGCAAGCATGTGCAGCAGTAATTCTGAGAAGAGCAGAACAGATGAAGCAGACGTACCCTCCATTGTGGCGGTTGTGATGTGGTATTAGTTTGAAGAGCGAAGAGTAATCGTTTTGGAAGAAGCTCAAGCGATCGAGGATCCCAGGAGCCAAAGGAAGAGAAGAAAGCGAGGTTGTTGCTTAGCTGTGGATGATAGAGAGGATGGATGGAGAGAGAGAGTCCTTTGTGGTGGGAGAATGGGAGTTGAGCAGAAGTTGTGGAGAATCCGGGAGGGGGGCAAGGAAAAGGGAGGAGTGAAAGGCGGCGTCGTAACGATGGCGAGCACTGGCGGCGGGAGGACACGAACAATGGAAGCTGGAAGCCCTGGAGGATCACGGACTCTGAGATGGCAGTGGCATCTCCCACGAAGTTAGTGGGTAAATCAGCAATCTTTCAGGCGGTTGGACAACGGCTCAGCGGTACCTTAGCTGAGCTGCTCCCGCTGCTTTAGACCGATTGGCTCACGGTGGTGGTGGTGGCTGGGGAGACCGGCAGCACCGCCTCCTGTGCGTTGTCGTCACCACCACCACCACCACCACCAAGACACAAAATCAGCGCTGGATTCAAAAATTCGAAGGTTCACCTTGTCCCTCCCACTTTGCCTAGGATCCATCATGTTCGTCGATTGCTTCAGTAAACCTGAGTGCCTAGATACCATGCGCTTTCAGACCCTATTTTTGGCCTGACATTAGGCAAGACAGAGTTGCATGTGTGTCCACGTTCAAGGCCCCAGACTAACTCCCCCTTTCCAGTACGCCTGTGGTTCCCACCCACTGCGCGCCTCAGATGGGATCCGCTTCCGCCTCTCAACTACACTCCTTGGCATGCTCACCTTACCAGGCAAGGGCCGCAATGGATAAGCGCTCTTGCAGACGTCGATAACGAGGCTAGAAGGTGGGCGTATTCGTCAGAACCTGTGAAGAGAGCAGGCACCACTATACCAGTAGGCCAAAAGTGCCTGGCGCCTGAATCCGCAACCTCCGGTATGCTACTGCGGCCGCGTACGCATCCTCCGGTCAGCGCATCACTTCGGAGTTGGAATGGGGCGCGTCTGATCAGAAATAACCCGTGATTGGGACACTGAATATTTTACGGTCGGCGGAACCCCGACTGTGCGCTCAGGCTCGATGCCACCTCAACAAACCACCAACCCCTGCCGGAGATGTTCCCAGCCACAGCAAACGACCCACCAGTTCCCCACGGACTCGAAATGTGTTTGCCTTGAGGCATCCATTCCGTCTCCCTACCTTGCGAGGCTGCAGCTTGGGGACTGAGCATCTCGTGCGAGGCTGTGTGTGTGCATTCGTCTTTGCTGACGACGCCTCGTGGTCAGCGTGCCTTTAGGTGGCAGCAATAAGCTCACACTGCATATACTTGTGCAGTTAAAGCGGCGATCAGGAGGGGTAGCTCTTTGGTGGGGCATACTTTTTTCTGGCGTCACCGTTGAAGGTTGTCAAAACGACAGATAGTAGTTGTAGTAGCATGCACCTGGTCGGACCGGGTGCGACCAATTTCTCAAGCAATTCACCTGTGTTTTCGGTGGTGGAAGCGTCGGCCTCTGGCCATGCCTGAAGAGCCAATTCCTCGACAGTTCCGGTTGGGAGGGACTGTTTCTGAGTCAGCAGACGGTTTTGGCGCTAAGCCCGTTATGGCTTAGACGCTTCTTGAAGCTTCCAGAATTGGCTTCGATTTCGACGTCAGTCCGATAAAACTTCAGAAGTCACTGTTTTTTGCGACAGCTCGTAACCACTTGAATTCCTCTCTCTCTACCACTACCTTACACCACAACTTCACTACTCATCCCAAATACACAATGGCTCAAGATCCTCGTTTGAACACACTCCTTAAGTGGAGCATCGAGAACTCCGAATCCTCGAAGAACGACCCTGATGCCGCCCGCCCCGCCACAAATCTGACCCCAGAGGTCATGGCTGCCCTCATGGGCGGCCCCTCCGAGGCTGACCTCATGAAAGCGGCCATGGAGGTAATTACATCAGATCACCCAGATGTAAGCCTGGACGACAAACTAGTCGCTTTCGACAATTTTGAGCAGCTCATTGAGAACCTCGACAACGCAAACAACATCGCAAATCTCGGTCTTTGGCAACCCCTCCTCGACCAGCTCCGTCACGATGAGCGCGAGCTCAGGAAGATGGCTGCTTGGTGCGTTGGCACTGCCGTACAGAACAACGAGAAGACCCAAGAAAAGCTTCACGCTGCTGGTGGGCTGCCGACCCTTGTCCAGGTCGCCATCAAGGACGATGAGCATGAGGACGTGCGCAGGAAAGCTGTGTACGCATTGAGCTCTGCTTGCAGGAATCACCAACCCTCCATGGATGTTTGCCATGAGGAGCTGGGCAAGCACGGACACGAGTATGAGAAGGTCGATGCCGCAGACATGGAGCAGGTCGACAAGGTTATCAACGACCTCAGGGAGAAGGCGAAATCCTCCCAAGCATCATCATGATTAATAGATACCCTCGATTTAATAGGTCAAAGGCCATCTGGAGAAACATTGGCTGGCGTTGCGGAGTTTGCGGCAATATAAAATGGACGAAAGGAACTGAATGATCTAGGCTAGATGGTTTTAGGGCATCTGCAGAGACAGTGCCATGCTCATACATTGATATACATTTTGACTTCTACATCGTACAATACGAATCCCCGCCTCGTCTTTGTTTAGCGCTTCTTCTTCGGAGGGTCGAAGAAGGGCATGCCCAACGCCTCCAGGAGAAGGCGTGCTTGTTTGTCTGATGTCGCAGACGTCTTGATATTGATATTGCAGCCCGGCACCAGTGCTGGTGGATACATCTACAAATATTGTCAGCCCAGATACGCAGCATCAGAGTTGTGCAGGATAACTTACGTCGTAGTTGAACTCCAGCTCAGGGAAGAACGCCATCCATTCCGGCTCCATACCGATGGCCACGTTTCCTGAGCCATCACCAGCAGTCCACTTCATGCCTGGCCAGTCCTTGATCTTGGGCAAAACCAGGGTGAGAAGCTTGTCAAAGAATTCATAGGCGGCCTCGCCTGTCAAATCGGCCTTGGCGCCTGCAAAGTCGCCCTTGCGGATCTTCCACTGAATGATGTTCTTCTTGGCCTTGATAGTCTCTGCGTGAACTCCCGAGATGGCCTGAACCACTGCACGGGCGACCTGCAGGTACTCCTTGTTGTCTGCAGCAAGCGGCGCGTAAGCTGCAATGGTGATGCCTTCCAGCTCAGGGATGTTCGAGTTGGTGATATCCCTCTCCAGTAGTCCTAACCTTGAGGAGCCACCACCACGAGGACCACGCCTCGGTCGCCCCTCGTGATATGGCGATGAGCCGTCCCATTCTCTCAGCTCGCCCTTTTTCGATTCAGGGGCCACGTAGCCCGGCGGCATGTGCTTGTATGTAAGGGTCATAAGATCGGAAGCCAACGTGCTGTCGAATGTGTGCTTGCCTCGGGGGACGTTGAAGGGGCCGGGAACGAAGTCTCGTGCAGTCGGGTCGGAGGATGGGGGCATTTGGACGGGATGCAGAGGGCCACGGTAGTACTTGGGCGGATGATACTGATATCTAGGTCTGTTAGGATTCGCTCGTGACCACCGCATGTTGGCTCCAGCTGCTCACCTGTTACCCGGAAGCTGTTCTGTCCGTCCAGAAGCATTAGCTTGTGGGCTGAACTTCTTCACCGTAGCATCGTCCGGACCAGGAGTCGCGAAGGACGACTCGGCCTCGAGATCGGACAAGGCATTGTTCGGTGTTGATTGCGCGGCGGTCGTCGAGGCGAACCTTTGGTGGCACAGCTGAGTGGATCGTCTTGAAAGCGCCCTTGACGATTTCAGGACATTGGCCAGTCGCAGGCCCTCTCTTGCTCCAGACATTGTGGTTTGCGCCGACGTTTCGATGTTCGGACTGATCTGATGGTGTCTGACACCCTGAGCGCGTGAATGGAAATTTCCAATGCGAGTCGGTTGTGGCTGGTGCTATGAGCTGCGTGTGGCTCGGCAATGTGGCGGTGCAATCTACCCTATAAACAGCATGCCGACGACCTCTCTCACCACAGGTTGACATTATGGCTTGAATTCAGAAGCTTCGAGGCTCCCAAAGTCTGTTAAAGTCTTTCATATCGTTTACAGTGGCCACTTAGTTTCTGGTCAATACAGCGCTCAGGCAATTACACCATGGCAGTGCAGCGGGATATGGTTAACGACAATTAGAGCCCAAATTTTGATGTTTGCTCAACTCAGGTATCGCTCACATCGTGACTTACGACATACCGGTCCTCCCGACAGGTATCTTGGTGGTCTTGACTGATACTGCACGTCAAATCGACGTGCCAACAGACCTTAGATAGATGTCCCTTCCGGCTGGAGCCGAACGAGCAGCCTCTACGCCATTTGTCGGGCTTCTCCAGGGTACCATAAGGTAGGTAAGGAGGTACCTTGGGTAACCTTAACACTCACACCTAAGCCTTTACAGCCTCAACATCCACAGCATGAAGCACATTCGCCTCTTTTAGTGGATCATCCGGCATATTAGCTCGATAATAATCCAGGGGCAACCCCCGTTATCATCACAACAGTGTCCATTTCCAGATTCCAGAAGCGGCTGCCCAGGCCACCGCCCCTTGCCCGGTCTGACATGGACATTTCCGCTTGCCCAGGATCCAGCAGCGAATGCCTTTCCCAGTCTAGTGGCCGTTGTGTCCCTGAACTGCTTCCCCCACTTCAGGGTTCCCGTTCTCAGCACTATGCCTCGGGAGGGTCTTCCATTGTATGTATCCGCCGCCAATTTTGCTGCCCGGTGCGTGCTCGCAGAGCTACTCAAATCAAGGTGTTGGCACTGGGTCCTCGAATCGGACTTTGCCTTGTATCTAGTGTCCTGATCCTTGTCTGCTTTGCAACCAGTTTCACATGGTTGGCTCCGTAGCTTGTTGTGCAGCCTTTATGTAGAGCTCAATCGCCATCAACGTTGCACTTTTCCTTTCCCGTAATTGACTTCATACGCTCATTCCGTCTAGACAGTAGCAGAGATGTCGACTTCTGCCGAGACTTCGGTCATGGACAGCGTCAGCTCGATCTTTACAACTCAAAACGCCCTACTGCTGGCCGGCGGGTGGCTTTCGTTTAAGGTTCTCCAGGCTCTGTACAATGTCTCACCTCTTCACCCACTCAGCCATATTCCCGGTCCAAAGCTCGCCGCAGCAACTTATTGGCCGGAATTCTATCACGATGTGATCTTGTTCGGACGCTATACAGGCCAGATCCGGAAATGGCATGAGCAATACGGTATATTTGCCTCATCGCTTTGACGTGGAATCTGTAGCTAAACCGTGCAGGTCCTATCGTGCGCATCAATCCTCATGAGGTTCATTGTAACGATGTCGGTTTTGTGGATGAGATCTTCGCCGTTGGCGGTCGCAAGCGCGACAAGCCCGTTCACCAGATCAATGGATCAGCGTAAGCCATCATCTTCATTCTTCGCCTGCGTGCGTTCTCAAGCTGATCTCCATAGTCTTGGACAAGCCGGTTTTGGTACTAAAGACCACGACCTTCACAAGATTCGAAGAGTCGAGCTAGCCAAGTTCTTCTCACGCGGCATGATTGCCCGTCTTGAGGGGGATGTAGAGGAACTCGTTCAGCAGCTCTGTGACAAGCTTCTAAGGGAGTCCGGCAAGGGGCCTTTCGACGTGACCATGGCATACAGCTGCTTTACCTCAGATGCTATCTCTGGGTACTGCTTCGGCGAGCGACTTGGCTTCCTTGAGCAGGACGGCTGGTACCCAAACTTCCGCGAACCCACTGCTTCAATCTTGCGACCCGTATTCATGTTCCGCTTCTTCCCCTTCCTCAAGAGCTTTGCTGTTGTCGGAGAATGGTAAGCATTGCCCTATCAGGAGAACTTTCCTAGGATATGCTAACGTGAAGCAGGCTTGTCGATTACCTCCCGGAGGATGTCGGTCTGCTCATCCGTACTCTGAAAATTGACATCCCGCGCAGAGTGAGAAAGACAAAGGCCGACATGGATGCAGGCATTCAATATGAACGGCCCACAGTCTTCGGATCTCTGCTCACTTCCGATCTTGAAGCCCACGAGAAGCAGCCTCAACGCCTTGCCGATGAAGCGACCGCTGTCGTGGGTGCCGGTACCGAAACCACCAGCTGGGCACTCGCCGTCATTACTTACCACCTTCTCACCAAGCCTGAACTGCTGGCCAAGCTTCGCAAGGAACTGAATGAAGCCATTGACGATCCGCTGCGTCTTCCCTCCTGGACCTCTCTCGAGAAGCTGCCCTACCTGGGTGCAGTTTTGCAAGAGGGTCTGCGTCTGTCATACGGCGTCTCAGCCCGTACCGCACGTGTACCGACCCAAGAGAGCTTGCTTTACCGCGGCGAATGGAACAAGAAGCCTTTGCAGTATGTCATTCCTCAGGGATATGCCATTGGCATGTCTGCGGCCCTGACACATCACGATGAGAGTGTCTTCCCGGATTCTTATTCCTTCATCCCTGAGCGCTGGCTTGATGAGAACAATGAGCGACGCAAGGATGTTGAAAAGGGAATGATGGCCTTCTCCAAGGGCAGCCGAGCTTGCATTGGCATGAAGTAAGTCGAACTTCCTAAAACCCATGTGCTGCCGAGGTTGCTAATCCCTGTACCTAGCTTGGCACTATGCGAACTGCATCTTGTCCTTGCGGCCCTGGCACTGAGAGTGCTTCCTGAGATGCAGTTGCACGAGACGACTGAAGAGGATGTGTTGTACGATCACGATATGTTTGTTCCCATGGCAAAGGCTGGCAGCCAGGGTGTGCAGGTGACGATCGAATGAGAGGATTGCCGTATGTAGGTTTGGATCACAGTAGTAGCTGGCTTTGTCGGGGCGAGCCTCACGACTAAACTCAAAGCCATGTGTTCTTCTGTTAACTCTAAGATGAATGCATAAAGATTCTAAGGCATGCACAATATCAATAAATCATAGTCAAAAATAGCCACTCACATTGCATGGAAAAGGTTCTCGTTTGACGGGAGGATCTTCGGTCGGATTACCGAAAGGAGTCGGTATTAGTTGTGTGTAGCGGCTTTCGCCAATCGAGTTTTGACTGGGGCCCCCTTGTGAGAACGAATGCTATTAGTCTTGTGTTTGTAAGGCGCAAAAAAGAGCTTGCGATCTGGACCAATCTGCTCCACACAGATAGCCGCGAGATTAGCAACTTTTGAGCTCAGAAAGCTTCCGCAAGTCCAATGGTGAACATGGCAGCAGGGCAACGATACTGGGCATAGTCGACTGGCAACAGCAATCACATCCTCATACCTCTGTTCTCACATGCATGAACTCAGGTGCACCCCTTGAAGGACCTGCGTAAGAGGCGCCATTTCCCGCTGCCAAGCCCGAATCAACCTGCGATCTCAGCAGCTTAATCCCTGTCGCGTGCAAGTCAGTAGCCAACAGTAAAAGCGGGTTCGAACAGGGAACATGACTTCGCGAGAAAATGTTCAGCGAGCCTCCGCTTTCCGGCATGTGCTCACACTGCATTAGCATGTAAGAGATTTCGCGGGTCGAGCGTCCACATCTTGGGCCGACTGATCAATGCTACATCGCCTTCGAGCCGGACGCCGTGTGTTGATAGCCAGGTCCGTGTGCGCTGATGGACTACTATCAAATTGCTGGCTCGTAAGGCGTGGTGAAAAGCATACCCTATCTGTTATAGTTCCTACGCTTCGGTCCGTGCTTGTAGGTCCTCGATCTGACCCCGAATCTCCAGGTCGCAACTGATTAGAGCGCCCCAGCTGTGCTGTGCACCCGTGCTCGATTTCACCGAGATAATATCAGCCTGCAATTAGAAAGCATTAGAGCGCTGTACCCTCCGGACCCGGGCGGCCCTGGAAACGGGTAGAGAACGCCGAGATTCGCCTCTGGCTCCCCTAGATCGACTCATGGTGCTTCAGGAGCACAATAAAAACCTATCGCAAGAAGTATCCTAGCCGCCACTTCCGGCCGCCACATGCTGTTCCTGACCAGGATCGCCTCCGCGCTTTGCTTCCCCGGTGCGTAGCATCGACTTGCCTATAATTGGACAACCTCCGCCGCACGACCTCCTCATGGCAAAGATCCGGCAGACAGAACGACATGGACAGGGGACCGGCTATCGCGACCGTTGCCCCCAGCGCTGACGTTGTGGAGTTGTCTTCAACCTATGTCCCTGGTTCATCCTCCACTTCGTGATGCGGCGTAAGCTTCGTACCCACACAGCACCGAACAGCAGAAGAGTCCGGCGTTTCAGTGCCACTGTGAGATTCTCTCTGCATGCCGTAAATTCATGGAATCCATGTGGCTTCTGTTGCGCTAAGAGGTCCCTCTCGTTTTCCGAGCAGGGCTTACCGTTGAGGCTACCGATATCTTAGTCTCTTTTCCAAGGGACTCAATGGTGTAGTAGTAGGTATCCTCTGTTTTGCGGATCGGTTGAACCAACACCAATCAACGGCAGCAGCCGTGAACAAGGTAGGCAAAAGATTTTCTTGATCAAGCCAGGATTAGGGTTCAAGACCACTGTAGCGAGACAGCTGCTGAGCCTCTGGCATGTCGATTTGATATTGCCGAGGCTTTTATGCCCCTGTTGAGGATCGACAGATTGGAGTCCTGTTATATGCTCAGCCAAGCCGATGAGACTTTCGCTCTAGGGTTCCAGAACTCGGTTGAGCCTTGCCTCGTGTGACCTAGCTCGTTGCTTGAAGACCCAGTCTCCCTCCTTCCCGTCCGGCTCGCCGCTCGTTTGCAAGTGTCTGTGCAGAAATGGACGATCATATGCTAGCCAATCCGTCGGGCGGTGCCTGGAGTCAGCGGCCGTAGCGTTTACCGAAGTAGAACGATCGAGCGACCAGGGCCTGTCTGGCTCAAAGGCTTGGGGAAGAGGCGAGCTTGGCACTGCCTTGTGGCAACAAGAACCTGGCACGAGCCCTCCATCACAGCGGACCCTCTTTCTGTAGAGTCGAAATGGAGAAGTTCGCAAGACCGGGATGTCCCTGTTTGTCCTTGGAAACTACTGTGGACAAACGGGGCCACAATGCCAGTTCACTACTGTCGAACAGAGCCAGTCATATACCTGGAGATTGGCAGCTTGGAGTAGCCTCTGGTGTTCCTCCTTTGATTGCCTCGAGGGTAGAGTGAAGAAGACGAATTCGATCCAAGTTCCCTTCTCCTCCCTGATCGCTGATGCTTTGTCGTTGTAACTAAACCAAAGTTACTCTGCACACTTGTGACCAACGGCAACACAGGCACCATGGATCCAACCGAAGTCCCTCTTGTCGACCCGAATGATCGATCAATCCCACTGAAGAATCTACCGTTGGCCATCGTCGTCGTATCGGCCGTCTTCTTTATCTTGTCGGCATTCTTCGTATCCGTCAGATGTTTGAGCCGGTACGCTGGTCGGGTGTTTGGTTGGGATGATGGCCTGATGGCAGTAGGCACGGTAAGAGATGCTTCAAGTCTAGAAAGTCGTCTGACCCCTTTCTGACATGAGCAACTGCAGGTGGTATATGGCTCAGTCACTGGTACCGCAATATATGCGTGTCTCATTGGTGTCGGCACACGGCAGGCTGGCCTGAATGCATGGATGGGCCAGAACAGCATGAAGTGGTATGTCATTTGGATCCTGCAGTACGTGGTGGCATTGGCACTTGTCAAGTCATCCATCTGCTTGACGATCTTGCGTATTGCTAGCAACCGAAGAGGGTTACGCATCTCTGTCTACGTTCTTCTGGCACTCACCTGGGCATCGTTCTTTGTGACGTTCATCGGAACGCTCCTGTACTGCCAGCCAACAGAGGCGATGTGGAAGATCGAGCTCGTCATGTCTGGCCAAGGCAAGTGTGCCCCGGTCAGCACATTCGTGGCTATTGGACATGTTGCCACGAGCTCAACGATTGTGACGGATTTGGCTCTTGCCGTGCTTCCGGGATGGATTCTGTGGAACACACAAATGAAGACGCAGATGAAGTTCCAAGTCTTTGGTCTGCTGTCTTTTGCTTCGCTGTAAGTCCACTCGAGAACCATACCAGGTGCATTCCATTGACGAAAGAACAGGGCCTCCATCATTACCGTCATCAGGATCCCATACGTGAATCGCTTTGAGGGAGGGACCGATCTGCAATGTAAGTGCTCAGAGCCTCGGTCTGCATAGCATCACCTGACAGCAATGCTTCTTCTAGTCTGGATCGCCCACACCATGCTTTGCTCGAACATCGAAACCGGCATTGGTTGTATCACCTCATCGATCCCCTCTCTTCGCCGCGTCATCCGCGGAAATGGCAGCAGTGCAGAGAATGGCGCCAGTGGAGGCAGCACTGTGCACAGGTCGTTGCGATTTGGAGGCGCGAAGGCCGCCGAATCACGAGACCGATTTCGCAACCCGACAGATGTAGGCTTCAGCTTGACGACCGTGAAAGGACGAACCGAGGACAAGTGGGAGCGTCTGGAGGATGAGGGAAAGCTACTGAACTCAAGGGACGACCAGAAGGGCATTCGCGCAGACTATACCTTCGTGGTTGAAACGAATTCCGCGGACAGCCTCAGATCCGAAAGAACTCGGGTATGAAGCAGCCTTGCGAGACTCGATGCAAGGCTTTCGTGGAAGCACCCGATCGGCGATTTCCAGCAAGGATAGCGTAGGGTTCGTTCGCCATGTACTTTAGCGATATTCCTTTTGAACAGACACCAATGCGCTTCACCACCAGCACCACCTGACCCGCGATGTGACGACTGACTTTCGGGCGACTCAACCACGCGAAACAAGGCGACAGAATGATGTGGCAGCTCCAGATGACAGGTACGTAGTGTTACAAGGTACAGACCAGCAAAGTGACACGCAATCAGCCTCGTACGGTGAGACGCGGCCGGTCGACACCTGATAGAGATACCTCGTTCAACAGCGGTTCAGCTCTTCGATCAGCTGTCCGACGTCGCGCGCCTGGCAGGCAGTAATGCGGTCCGCCCTTCCCGACATCCGCCTAGAAGACCTGCATTGCGCGCGGATCAATGTCGCGGAAGGCAGCAAGATAAGGATCGGAAGGTGCGACAGCGGATATGGCGCAACTGACGTCATCCGTCAATAATGGCAGAAGATCTGTGCCCAAACATTGCAGTCCCTGAACAACAATGAACAGGCTTCGATCGTGTTGCATTTCTCACGGTTCCTGGCCTTGTCAGCATGAAAAGCGGAGAAATATCTCCACTGGTGGTGGTGTTCTGCAAATAAAGTCGATCTGAGGCATGTCTCACATCGACTAAGACAGTCCAGCGCGCTCTTCAGCCACTGGCCGACACCTCATCTAGGTGTTTTAAGGTTGACGCCGCTGCAGCACATCGGAAAAGAGGACCCTGGAGTTCAAGTTCCTTGCTTAACCTTCAGGGTCGAGAGTCTGCCTAGCTGCGCCGACCTCAATGTATATTTCGAGAACAACTTACTTTGGCCCTACTGCAGAATAACAAACCTCCGGTCATGTTGTGATTGAGAACTGCCTTTTGTCTAGCCAGTAGCACAAGTATGGAAGAGTTTCCGGTGACGTCTGGGTGGCAGCAGTGCCTGGTTGAGTTGATGAATTATTGACCAATGTCCATCCCTCTTGATACTACCTCACCCAGCCCCCTACCACCGACTTCCCTGTCTTTTGCTTCGCTTCCTGCCGCCTAGGCTCAAATAGAACTTGTCAGATCGACGTGCATATCGGAGCGCTACGTCAGCTCGTTACGCCAATCTTTAACACTCACACAGTGTTCAAAAAGAACCCTGCCTGAAGTCAGATTCCTATGATTTCTACCTTAAGTACCTACCTCTAGCAACAGCATCCACCATCCACCACGATCCCCCTCCGACATCAACCCCGCCGACACCCCTCCCCCGAAAGCCGCC
>WNLN01000280.1:0-43033 GCA_021347865.1 Sarocladiaceae sp. CBMAI 1973
CATTTTCTGGACACTGCATATCGCCATCTCCGGATACCCATCCCCGAAGAACTCTTAGTGATAAGAGTGCGAAGAACTTGTGGGCCTCGTCACATATTTTCTTCAACATTGATGCCGTGAAAGAATGGCCATTTGACCACCTGTTCGAAGATAACGCCCCATCAAGGCGTGATTACTACCATGTCCTTTCCGGCAATCTCACAAAGGTTCCGGAAGCACCGGGCACTCCAAGGAGCATTTCATACTTTGAGCGTCGATGAAAAAAAATCTTCGAGACAAATCTTGTTGTATGTTCTCCTCGAGCAGCCGGCCCTGATCGATGTCCAAACGTCTTGGGCAGATATGCTACCCTGCATCCAAGCTTCCAACTTCACCTACCCTACTTCGACCTAGTAGTCGGCTTGACATGACAGAAAAATAGTCCACATCTTCGGGGCATGTTATCCAAAAGAATTGGCAAAACTTTCTGGAACGTCTCCGTCTCTCTGTTCGCCAAGTGTGCCTCCACCGAGGTCCAGCCAAGTAGAAGCATCATCGCGATACCCTCTCCACTGCCCCCGGCCAGGACTGGTACGTCCTTCTCGACACTCCAGCCTCCTGCAACTCCACCGCGAAGAGTTGGCGACGTCTCAAGACCCTTGGTTTGGAAGTCTTGCCACTGTCGCTCCGCCTCAGCCTTCTCTGCGTCAGACAAGTCGCTAGGGAAAGGCACCGCGAGAACCTCGATGGCACCAAGTTCGTCCGCTCCGAAAAGCGCGGCGGGAGAATTGAGGCTAGCGGAAGGCTCGAAGTGCTTTGACAGCACCTTTGTCCCGTCAACGTGGTCGAAGAGACCCTTGCTAACAGTTTGGAAAGCCCTACGGAGTTCAAGTCAGTGACATTCTCGATGACGAGCGATAACACTTACTCGCTCTTCACATAAGCCATCCTGTCCTCGACCGAATCCCACTCAGCGAAGACCCAATAATTACTCTTGTCCTCAACTTCACGTCCAAAGTGGACACGTTGGCATGCAGACTGAGCAAGGGCGTCATCAATGGTAGCCATGAAGACCTTCCCAGCTCCAGACCCCTCATCCAGAAGGTCGGATGAGGGATCCTTAGCAGTGATTCGTGTAAAAGTCGTGATAGGCATGATGGTTGCGAGTTCCAGGACAGGTTGTGTAATGTGTCGAGAATTCAAAGCCAGTAACTCTAATGGAACTCAGAATGAGAATTGACGATCAAATGACGGAGGAGGAACGAGCTCTATTAAGTGCTTGAGATCCGAAGCGGCACTTGGCCTTCAGCTCCACTGACCGATGCCGCAGTAGGTTGAGCTCAGCGAGCCCTCAGCAGCCCATTGACCTCATTTTCGCCCTACAAGAAGTCGGCAAATACTGCGCAAGCAATACTTCATACCAAAGTACAGTTTAAATGCCTAATCTGCCCCTTGTTAAGCTGATATCCAGCTCGACCATTTCCCGATTCTGAGCTTCCATGGTGAGGTTCGGCCTTTGCCCCGCCTTCTGCGGCAAGAGCACCATCGCGGGGCACCTGGAAGTGGTCACATGACAGCGCGTCTCCCCTCATCGCGGTGCGCGTCTTCGCAGTGACGTCCCGTAAGATCATCAACTTTGCACGCATCAGCCCATCTCACGAAGCTCGAAACGCCTTGAAACACCCCGAAGTTACTTCCTCTCACAACGAAACCTCTGCTCTTTCGAAAGACCTCTCTTCAGGCCCATCGCTCAGACATCTGTCGTGAACCTCGACCTTAGGAACCCCCATACACAGCACACTCGCCCGTCATGGCCGAGCAACTCTCAACCCCACGCATTAACGCTCGCTATCTCGACAGCTTCACGGGGAAGCTGGTCATGATCTGGGGAAAAGTCACACAGCTCCGCGGCGAGCAAGCTACAATCGACTCGGATGGTGCGGTCAACGTTCTTCTTAATAGGGTATGTAAATGCCATACCGAACCCCTCGTACTTCATGGCTATACTCGGAGGACCATTTGAGGGAGAGCTCAGTGCCTCTCGCGCCTGAGTTCTTGAATCATTGTCTTCTCGTGAACAGATGTTCCGAATCTCGTGGGTGATTAGTGCTGACTCATCCCGCTACCAGGAATCTCACCTCGCAAACGGAAACATCGTCCAAGTAATCGGCAAGGTCAACCCCGATCTCACAGTCAAGGTCCTCAGCTCAAGAGATCTCGGATCCGACGTCGGTACGTTCTTACCCCTACAATCCTACATTTATCTCCCATCCGAACGCAAGGGCAGCTGAGACTAAACCCATCTGTCGCAGACATGACCCTCTACAATCACGTCGTCGACGTCACCCACAAACACCGAACAATCTTCGGATCCAACAACTGAATCAACCTCAATATTTCGCAAATGGAAACATCGGTTCCTCGAGGATGGCTTCAAGGAAATCGAAACGCCATGCTGGGTTGCTGACACTTCCCGATCGCCCGTTAGCGTTGCTGACAACGAAGGATATCCCCGGTGTGATGGAGGGTGGGACCAGCCACTACCGCACCATAGATCCAGCACAAATTGCCAAAACGGGCAGTCCAAGTGATGCATGTCAGCGAGTCCCACCAGACCGTCGCAGTACTTTGTCCCGACGTCAATGTGGTGTATATGACATGGCAGTTGTCAAATAATTAGAGAAGCATGGCGCCTCAATTACATAGATCAGACCTTGGCTTCATAGCATGTGATCACTCGACTGGTTTGGCACATGAATATGGCACGATTCAATCCTGTACGATTCCAGCTTTCTATTTGACGCTGATGCAAACATGGAGTGCCTTCTCCTATAAGTGGCTGATCTCGCAGCCCTTCGTGGCTTGTCACAATTGTTTCCCAACGACTGAACATAGTAAACCCCTTGAACGCCTTGCATGATGCGATGCAGACCAAGGCCCTGACTTTGAGGGACCCGCGCATGGCGTGGCCCTGCCACAGAGCAAAGGCAAAACAATAAATATGAACATGGCTTCCGAAGCCTAGGATATCGAATAAAAGCACCCACAGGCAGTGTTCAAGAATTCGAATAACGCCGGGCTGGCGCTCAGCGAATACTGGGCGCCCTCCCGTAAGAAAACCAAATGAGGCATTAGAGAACCCCCTTGGTGGCGAAAGGTGCCTAGTTGTCACCCCAGATGGGAGCCTTGAGAGGCTTGCTGACACCGAAGCCAACGCCCACAGCGATGCCAATGATCAGAATGACAATGCCGATCTTGGCGAGAATGCGGTTGCGGCGGCTGAGGCCAGCGAGGCAGTTGAACCTTCTCTTGCGCCGTTGGCCAGCCTTCCACTCCCGAGTCCTCTGCTTCCAGTCTGCCTTGCCGGGCCAGACTTGGCAGTCACTCTTGTGTGTAGTTTCGCGACGGACACATCCAGGCGGTGATGATGTGTTTGTGGGGACCATGGCCTCAAGGTCGGTGTCGAAGGGGTTTTCGGTCATGTCGGTGCGAGGCGTGAAGTCAGCACTGGAACGAGCTGATTTGCTCTTGACGGGCGTTGTGACCGTGGAGATCTTGGGCAGAGCAGCCTTCTCCGGGACGGCGAGAGTAGTTTCGGTGCCGACGAGCGGCTTCTCATCAGTGTTCGACATCTTGGCGAGAGTTTGGGACAAAGACGATGGCAATTGACGCGGTGCTGGATTGAGTTGGGCGAGCGAGGCGGTAATTGAGGGGTCAAGACCCAGACGGAGTCAAATAAGAAAGGGTCTGCAAGCGAACAATGATCAGCTGGGCTGTAATGAAGTAATTGGAATGTGGCCTGGTCGCGGCCGGCGTTCGAGTGCCGGGGGTCGAGATCCCGTGGCAAAGGGGTAGGTACCTGAAGAAGGAATTTGACTGTCGCAGACAGACAAGTGGGATCCGTGGACGGGAAAAGCGCGAAAGCGGCTGGACGGCTTGTGGCAGTAATGATGAACGAGGCTGGCGTAGTCGGTGGCCGAAAACGTAAAGAGGCTCAGCAAGAGAGAGGCGAGAGAAGGACGGGGACGTCTTCAACAAGCTGGGAGCAGCGACAATGCAAATGCAACGAGAGCCGGAAAAACGGCCTCTTGATTCAAAGGCAAAGAGGCATGACCCGGAGCATGAGACAGTGGGCAGCGCGTTTGGATGAAGAAGCGAAACAGCTGCACCGGGAGCGGATGAAGAGAGGAAGGGTGAGTCGAGGGGAAAGGGAGATGAGATATTGCAGGTGGTAATATCTGGGATTGGGGGAAGGTTGCCGAAAGAAGCTTAAGGCCCAGCCACTGAGGCAAGTTGCACTGAAGCGATGGTGGATGGCGCAACGCACTGATGTGACGAGTAGTACGCGGGCTATTATGATAGGGGGCCCGTTGATTTATGCAAGCGAGGATAACTCAAGGTGAGGGACGACGACAACGGTGACGACGAGCAACGGACTTTGAAGCTGAACCGGACTTTTGAAGGCTTGAAACAGTCGAGGAGAGGGGAAATGTGAGGGATATGGCGACGACTGAACCCTAGGAAGCCTCTAATCATGTGGCTATTTTTGCGACACGACAATCAACCAAGCTGGATCAGATGTCGCTCACAATCTTCGTGATAGCACAACAGGTGATGCACGATACCTACGACTAACACACGACCCAGGCACAAGACAACGAGAACGAGCACGACAAACCTAGAAAGGAGGGACCTATGGAGAACAGAGCCACAGAACAGGCGCAGGGCCGGTCCAGAACCCCAGCAAGAACAGGACGCAGGCGGTGCCGCGGAGGGTCCATCTTGGCCCTTTTTTGCCAGCTTCTGGTGCCGGACAGAGTCTGGGCAGGCCATGGAAACGCATTAAACCGGGGCGCCATTCGATAGACAGGGGCGCCCAGGGGGGGAACCATTCGACTTGGGTGGCGCTAGAGCCTGGAGAGGACCCTAGCCAGGGCGCTAAGCGGCACCGCCGTCCCCCCATCAGAAGATCTGAGAGGGGCCTCTTGCTGTGTTCGATGGAAGAAGCCTGCCGGGGACGTCTGGGCACCACTCACACGCCGCGTTCAAGGTCCACTGGCGGGTTCCGCCTTGGTGCCGCACGAGTCGTACCCTCCAGGTAGCGGGCGGTCGGGTGGCGCCAGAGTCCAAGCGTGAGATGTGTGTCCCTGGGATCTGGCATGAGCTGGCGGCAGCTTGCATTGAGGTTTGCATCATATCCATCCATCTGCCCGACCGTTTGACTGACTGAACTGTGGTCCTATGACATACTGCTCAATTACAGGTATCCATTCAAGTCATAGCGACCGTCTCATGTCGACGATTGCATTCACAGGTCAAAACAAGGCACAGCATCTTCGACCGAGGTCTTGCCGCAAACGGATCATGCAAGCACTGTCGCTTAAAGAGAGGGAGCAGTCCTAGACTCGTAGCCACAACGCCTCTGGCTCCTCTTCGAGACCCTCGCACCCTTCGTCTTATCGCCTCTTTCTGTCGCAATTCCTCAAGTTAGGTTTCAATGGGTTTTGCCAGCAATAGGTACGCGTCTGTAGGACCCCTGCTGGTCGGCCCAGAAGTCTGGGGCCTTTCGAGTCTTCTCCTCACCCGCTCTTCTTGGCGAGACCCTGCTATCTATCGTACATCCGTCTCGGCGACCCTTCAGCTGCTGCAGCAAGATAATGATAATGTCGCACGGAAGTTTGGCCCCTCACTGCAATTCCGCCGTCGGTCATTATAGTACCGGCGAGATGGTCCTGATGCGCTTTTATCCTGCTCGCAGGATTCGACCAATATGTATGGTTGCATTGCATGGAAACGAGCACCACACGCGCCACGATTCTGCGACTATTCCCTTTGTGATGTGCTGGCCGCGACCATGATCAGCTTTCCGTCCTGGGCACCGCCGAACAATGCAACGCCGCCAATTGCGTCCGGTGCACCGTTTTCGTGACTGTGACCTTACCCTACAAACACTTCATGTGAATCACAGTCGATCACACTGTGTCTAAAGCCGCAAATACATCAGAGTGTCGCGTGTTGTGTTATTTGGACGTGATGCTGTCTTTTTGGATTGCGATTTTATTGGGCATCAGTCGTATCACGTGTTGGATGCCAGTACTTCTTCCTGACTGCTGATGGTAAAAGTGCTGCACCAAAAATGCTGCCTGCCTTAGGAGCTGGTGATGCCTTCCAAAGGCATGCCAACATGGGACGATTTCGTCGTGAATTGGCAGCAGACACCGTGATGAGTCGCAATAATGGAAGGTCCAGGTCGCGCGTTCAACGGGAGTGCAATAGCATTGCTGCTCGACTTGCTGGACGCATGTTCTCATGGCTTCAGCTTCCACCTCTTCCGCAGCATTCCGATTGAGCAGCTCAGCAGACCTATCGTGGTCTAAAGCTTTCACGATACCTCCTTGAATGTTGAATTCTCAGCATCTCCTCGGCTTCCAGTATACACCTACGCTGCCAATTGACCTCGACGGAGCGCTCTCTTTTCATGCATTACCTTCTTGGCTGAGCATCCCTTATCGCCGAGTATGACTCGAGAAGCACATCGGAAGCCAGTCGCGAGTGTCGTCGGCCGGTACCGAAAACCAGCAAAGTGGTATCAGCGACGCTCAAGTCCATTCTACGCATCTCGTCCTTCAGCAAGGATGGAGAAAATGATGGCTGATCAGGCTGATCGCCAGTGGCAGAGCCAGCCCACGTCAGATGGTTCAAAAGGACAATGTGTAAAAGCCAAATGCAAGCCTTGGAGGGCCTATGCGCAAACTTCTACTCGTTTGAAGTTTGCGCTGAAAGGGCACGATGCTGTCAACATACCCGACGAGGGGATATGTAACCCAGACTGTGCTACGTTCGTGTGCTGTCTGCCATGTAAGTGAATTACCCCGACTCGGATCAGCCCATGACGATGTTGACCTGAACCAGTCTATGGTCTGTTCATCGCAAAACTCCAGAGCACGGTTCGAGCATTCTACGACATCGATGGATCTGACCGCGGGGACTGCCTTAACGGTTGCTGCTGCCCGTGCTTCACTCTCGTACGCGCCGAGAACGAAATACTCACCCGCGAGTCTAAGAACTATGACTCGAAGGATGCTGAGGACCCGAAGAGCACTTCGAGCCCGTCCGAAGACACATATACACCACAGCCACCTATGGAGGTCCTCGCCCCCGTGCCGACTCAAGTTCATGGCCCTCCGCGAGGCCGCTCCTCCAGCGCATCATCGTCATCCAAAGGCAAGGACACCGACAGGAGTTCCAAGTCACTTTCTACCATCCCAGAGGTCAGCCGTGAAGTGTCTGGAGCTGGTAATACCGGTGAAGATGGCCCCAGCCGACCTGGCAAGAAAGTGGTGAAAGCGCACGGGCTTGAAGACGACTTCATGGTCACAGTGCCACTCTCCAAGCCGACCTTGCCGTCCATCAAGTTTATGGACAAGCAGTGGTTCCTAGTTCCTGCCAAGGATCTGAAAGAGAACGCAAAGCCTGATAGTCCGATAGTCGAGATCACTGAAGACGTGCCTATTGAGCTAAAGAAAACGGACCGTGGCGTATGGGGTTTCTTCCGGCGGAACAAGCCTGCCAAAGATGCGGAAGCCTCCGCAAAACACATTCTAGCAGATGACACTCGCTCACGAGCCACGACAATCTCGCTGAAGCATGCCTTGGCTGAGGACCCGCCTGCACCGAAAAGTCATGGTGGTCGGTTTGCGGAGCATCTGCTTGAGAATGACCACGCCTCGCCGTCCTTAACACCAGGGATTGGTGTCTCACACGAGCTCTCAGACGATCCTGCCTTTACACTCCCAGACACCTCGGGGAAGCATGCCTTGACGGAGGAAGAACCAACTCTGATAGAAGGATTGTCTGCTGAAGCGGCACAAACAGTGACGAGTGAAGAGCAGGCGAACGACGGCTCGGAGGCCCCACCAAGCTCTCAAGATGAGACGGAGCCTGTGGCACAAGACAAAGGCTTCGTAGCAACTTTCTTCAAAGGAATCGCTCGCAGTGGGCAAGGTTCTCCGTCTCAGGCTGCTGCTGAGACACCAGACTCTGGTGAGACGCCCGTGGCACCTATCTCGGAGGAGGTAGGCAAAGCAGATGGTCACGATTCTCCCAATCGGGATGCAATCGCAGGATAGTTTGAAGCTGGAATGTCCTAATATGCAGGGTCTGTCGGAACCTGAACCTAATAGCCTCTTCTCTACCAGTAGTGTATAATCAATATGTCATTAATGAAACTCGAGGGATCTTTTTGATGCGGCGGGGAAGCATGACGTGCGGTCGAGGTGTCAAGCGGCCTAACGGGCATAATGCGCTGGTTCTGAGTTCGTCTGAGACATCTCACTTCCATGCGGGCATTCCAAAAGCTCGAATCAACCGCCGGACTTCCGACTGGTGAGCACATCGGCGAATCCTTTCGATGTCAAGCTCCGTTCAATGGGTCGCATGCCAATTGATGCAACCAGTGGCGAAGACATCAGTGCTGGGCAGTGGACAGGTCAGGCGTGGCCAACGGTCAATTCGAGACCAGGCAATTGATTCGGCAATCCCAGACGGAATTATGCAAGCTTTATGCGTCAGAAGTGCATACATGCGTTGCCAATTTCGTAGAGCCATCAAGACGCGAGAGCGTCGCGTTAAGTAGGGACGCGGGGCGGTCGTGTCATTTTAATACTTTCCGGCTGGGGCTATGGCTGATGAGTTGGCATCGCTGCGGTGAGTAACTAGGTCTCGAGTGGCAAGACCATGATTATCATTAGGCCTGGTAAAATGGCCTGCTGAGGCCTACGAAGAAGACCGATGATGTTATTGGAGATTGGTGTGGTGGGATTGATGTGATGATGGTGGTGGGTGGTCTTTGTGATGGGTCGGACGGCGCTTGTGGGGAGGCCTGTGTTTGAGGCCACCCGCGATGGTAGCGGTCGTGGGTGTTTGGTTAGCAGGGGGTCGTGACGGACGTGTGGGATTGGCGATCTATATCAAGACTGTGGATGCCAGGCGATTGTTGGGGCGGATCACCAGATGTTCTGAGCATATCTACATCTTACAGTGCACAAAACGTTGCAGTCCGTGCATGGCATAAGAGGTCAGCCATCGGCGTCAATGCCAGCCAATTGCAGCAAGTGTTACATGTATCATTTGATCTACATCATCAGAAGCTATTGGCGGACCGTAAACGCAAAGAATGGAGGGATATCTAAACGCCCTGCCGTAGAAGTACACTGGCGCCGCGGCCATGCGTGTAATGATAGATCCTAAACGTTGAGAGCAAGATGCAAGCAAAGCTCAGCAATGACTCCGTTTCAGGTATTTTCGTCTGCTCTCCTGTTCAGTAAGGGAACGCAGATCGTAGCCAGGACTTTCCTTGGGCTATTGGCAGCGCCTTCTAATCGCTCTCGTTTTTGACGCCCGGCACAATCCGGATGTGACGCTCATAGTACTGCAACATCTACCCATGAAGTTAGTTTCAAACACCTAAAGAAACATCAGTCTAAGAGTATACCTTTTGTGGTAATTTCTTGTTCACGACATGCGTCTCATGCCGTGTCTTCTGACCATTCTTCCACGTCAGGTAGACCAGGAGCTTGCCTGAGTCTTCGTCCTTAGAGGCCTCAATGCTCTCGATCAGGTCTTCCCACGAGCCAGCTGGAGGCGCCCATTTCTTGCTTGTTGCTGGTGCTGGAGAATCTGCTGGATGGACTCCGTTCTTTCGTGGTCGTTTCGGGGCTGCAGCTGAGCCGCTACTTGGTTGCCTGCCGCGCTTCTTTCCCTTAACCGCCTTCTCGCTCTGATCGAAAATGGCGTCACGCCCACCAATACTTTTGAGGTAAGCCTCAAGCACCTCTTCCGCATCCTCACGTCTATTGCCGTCGTGGTCAGCTTCTGAGCGAGGAGCTGTTCCAGATCATGCATCTTACAGTGTTTGCTCGGGCTCCCATGTTAAGTCGGACTTCTTATCCCACCCCTCCCATTTGACTTGGAATTTGAGTGTGTTCTGGTCGTCATATCAGCGCCAATCCACGTAGTCGGACTTTGTTTTCGCGTACATCTTCGTCGAGCATGTGCTTCCGAATCGCTTCGATGACGTAGCTATGGCATAGTTGAGCATGTTGGCCTGGCCTCCGAGGGTTTCGTGCACCTACACTTCATCATCTCCGTCGTCTTCTTCCTCTTCGTCTTCCTCCTCTCCCTCCTCATCGTCCTGTTCTTGATCTGAGGCGCCGGGCATGTCCTTCACCCCAATTGGACCACGTTTCGGAGCAGGCGCATCGATAACTTCTTCATCGTCCTCGCTTCGTTTGCGCACGGGGATGTCGAAGTCCTCGACCTCGGAGTCATCTTCAGGGAGCGCTGCGCGCACGTTAGTCTTCTCCTTGCGTAGGCGCATCATGAACAGCGTGCGATGTTTGAGCAGATGCGCACAGCAGCACGGGCTTTGCGACGTGAAGGGACATCCCACCACCCGACGTCGGAGTGCTTCACTGCCGCTGCCGGCTGCCAACCGGCGGCAGCTGCCCATTGGCCGGCGCCGCACAATAGGAATTGAATCGTGCACTTACGAGGAGGCATTGCGCTTGGTCTGATGCCGCTTCGCGATGAGAGATGCGCACTCTGGGGATTTTAATGGGCCGTCGAAGCAGGCTTGGGCGAGGTTGATTGGCACTGACGCGCAAGGCTGTATGCGACGCGATGAAGGATAAAGATGGGGCGAGTTGCCGAATTGGGAGTGGGATCTGGAGTGCTGGCAGGAGCTTGCACGAGCGAGGTTCCTCCTGAGGTAAACACCTTAGGAAGCCACATTAGGCACACATCTTGCCCGACCTGTCGGACATCTTGCTTGCTGCTTTCGCATCCTCATCAATTGACCACTTCGAAAAGGTTTCGATTCTTTTTGGTAATATTGGCAGCTCAGACCGTCTTTGCCCAGTGTATAACTGGGATCCATTGGATGACGTCTCGCAGTTTGGTCATTAAATGAGCATGACAGGCCCACTGCTCGTAAACCTTGTCGATGTGGGATTTTGAGTGGCACTGCCTTCCTGGAGTGCCTCGTAAGATGCCCCTGCAAAGACAACTACCGGTAGAGTGTGAAGCCCTTCTTCAGGGCATCAAAATTTGGAAAGGGGCATATCTCGCACAATTGCCACTACCCAACTGAAATCTGCAGCAGAATTATCATCTGAGCACAAGTTCATGTCACGATCACCAAGCATTCCAACAGCGAAGCTCTATCTACCTATACCCCTCCCTCCGTTTTGCCCTGTATTTGCTAGACCAGGCCAAGTTGCACGTCCTCGAAGTGATCAACGCGTCGATTGGCCTCTTGCTCCACTTTGTGTCTCTCTTCTGCCCACTCACAGCGGCCCCCTCGCGCCAACACACCTCTAACTGGCCCTTGCATCGGCCTTGGAGTGGAGCCACTATCGGCTCGACGCGTCCTGGAGCTGCATTTCGCATCTTGCTGCATGGAGGCGTCTTGCTTTGCTGATTGGCTCTTGATGCCCTGCACTTTCGCTGCCCTCCCTGTCTCACCACCATCCCACTGCCACTCTTCTTCTCTTCTCTCGTCCTCAGCTCTCGATATTCCTTGACACTCATTCAATCCCTCCTGCATCATCGCGTCCTCTCTTTACGACCTTGACCTGCAGCTCTATCTCGACCATTCTCCGCCTCTGCAGCTCCTGGAACCCGGCGCCTCTCCAAACCACCGTCCTCTTCAGTCCCCTTCTCCTGCAGCCGACCCCGTGCCACCTCCTGCTCACACGCATACAATTCTCTGGTCGATATCGCTCCTAGCTCTCGCCACTGACACTCGGCTCTGCATAAGCCTACTTTCCCTGCGTCCTAGTGCTGTAATTGCCTGTAGCAGCCACTCGATTCTTTATTACCATTACCCTCCACATCTGCTGGGACTCGCCACCCTTTTCTACTTTACAAGCATAGCCGTGGCCAAAGAGGATTCAAGAACACGGAACAATAACATCAACAGAGTCGAAGCACGAACAACAAACAGAGTCATCACCCTGTCTGTTCTTGCAACCTCATCTGCACTGACTCGAAGTCCGAGACTCAGCAAACTGGGCATCAATCAGGACTTCCGAACACCCATACGTTTCCCATCTTGCATCCCTCCAAGGATTGCCTCGTCCGAGCTGTGACCAATCTTGCTTTCCTGTCAACAAAACTTTGAATCGTTCGCAATGGCTTCCGTTACACGTCAACCTTTCGCTCCTCTCAATGACGCTCGTCTTCAAACCTTGACAAGCCTCAAGAACAGGCAGAATGGTATGTCGATTGCTACAACAGCTTAGTCCTCGGCACAAGGCTGCCACTACTGCCGTGCAACCAGACTAACAATGACAAAATAGCCTCTCCTGCCTCCAGCACTCCCATTGGAAAGCGAAAGGCCGAGTCTTTCGAGATCGATTCTGAGAATGTAGATCCCGCGGTTTTCTCAAAGCGGTCCAAGGCTTCGTCAGGTGGTGACTTCACCAAGGATTTTGTCAAGCCTGCCAACTTCGTCCTCACTACCGCTGCTACCCCTGCCCCAGAGACCAGGACCATCATCAGCCCCATCAAGCCTTCTTCTACTCCTCGTCGTACTCTGCAGCCTAAGTCCCCTGCCGCTAAGCTGAACACTGGTGTCGTCAAGTCATCGCCTTTCTCGGTGCCTGCTGGACGTTCGCCCACCAGGGGAAAGCGAGCTGGTCTCCTTTCCAACCGCCGCCGTACTGCAGGATCCTTCGCCCGCGTTGATCCTCCTGCTTTCCAGCTTGACTCCAGCACTCCTTTCTCTCTCGATGCCGCGCTCAAGGGCACCATTCCCGGCTATGGATCCAAGCCTAAGCCTGCAAAGAATGCCCTTCTCGAGACCCCTGACATGAAGTCGAGCTGGTTCTTCGACATTCACGAGGACACTGCCGAGCAAGAGATGACCAACCTGCTCCAGCACAGCACCTGCGTTCTCGACATCTCCTCAGATGAGGAGAGCGAGAGGAAGGCCACTCTCGAGCGTGCCGAGGGCCGCGACAAGGAGAATGTCCCTCCTGTCGATGACGTTTCCCAGACCTCCGCTCGCCGTGCCCCGCGCCTGAGCACCGAGGAGATGGTTGTGGAAAAGGAGCGTGTTGCGCTCGGCGAGATGAACACCGCAGACTTCTACGCTGAAGGATGTGATGAAGCCTCTGTCATCCTGGTTCCTGCTGATGAGGACGAGGCCGAGACAACCGAGCCCATCGCTGAACTCAACGGCTTTGCATTCGCGCCTAAGCTCGAGAAGACGGAAACTCCTGCGGAGGTCTCAGCCAGCATTGACGCTCTCATGTCTAAGGAGCCCGAGGAGTCAAGCAAAGCCGCTGTTCTGCAGCCAGTTGAGGGCACAGGAGAGAGCTTCGAGCTATGGGAGAGTGGGAGCTTCAAGGACGAGTCAGAGCCTGTCGACTCAAGCGAGTCATCAGCACCTGTCGTCGCATCGTCATGACAGTCATAAGATCTTGCAACGCATTCATGACTATATTGGCCTTGGAGTCCTTCTTGCGCTTGGGAGTTTGGGTTGGAATACCACGGTTTTGTTTCAATGGAGTTCAGGATATCTTGGGTACGGGCAATTGGCTTGGAGTTTGTATTTGTAATATGTGCATTTGGCGTAATGATCTGTTCAAAGGTGTCAAGGCTGAAAATGAAAGTTTGAACTCAACTCTGCCTATCTCGTACGTGATGCTACAAATGCAAATGTGAGCATAATCCGACCCCATTAGTTATAATTCAAAGGCAATGAGCATCCTTCGGTCTCAGCATTGACATTTCAAACCACATGGCTCGTGACTTACAGTCTCCAACGGTGCAGCTTGCCACCATGCTCCCACCGTGAGGAGGGGCATCTGTTCATCAACCCCACCACACCACCTGTCTCACCACACCTCCCACCTACAACCTCAAACAGCTCAACGTCCGAACTTGTCTTATACAATACAACACCCTATCCCAAGCGACCAGGCTCAAGTGAATCAACACCAATCGGAGACTCAGAGACAACAGCAGAGACATAGAGTCATGGCCTCAACGGAAGGAAGCGGTCATGTGTCCCGAGGCGCTTTCATCGTCCTCGAAGGGCTGGACCGGAGCGGCAAGACTACACAGGTGAAGCTTCTGGAGGAGCGTCTCACACAGTCCGGGAAGAAGGTTCAGGTGATGAGGTTTCCGGGTGAGTCACTTCCTGAAGATGCACGGTGTTGAATGACGGTTTTGGATGTGCTGATGATGTCTCTAGATCGGACGACGACGATTGGGAAGATGATTGACAGCTACTTGAAGAGTAATACGGATATGGATGATCATGTCATTCACCTTCTCTTCAGTGCCAACCGGTGGGAAGCAGCGTAAGTCACACTTACACTCTTGCTCACATATGTGCTGTTGACTCTGACAACGTCCAGCAAAACCATTGAAAAAACACTCGCAGCCGGCATCACAATCATCTCAGACCGCTACTACCACTCCGGCATCGTCTACTCCGCCGCAAAACAAAATCCCTCCCTCCCGCTAACCTGGGCACGCAGTCCTGAACGTGGCCTCCCCCGCCCGGACCTCGTCCTCTTCCTGGACCTGACCGCCGCCCAAGCGCAAACGCGCGGCGGCTTCGGCGAGGAAGTCTACGAGAAGGAAGCGATGCAAAAGCGTGTCCGAGAGCTGTTTTGGGCGTTGAGTATGGGTGGGAAGGATGCGCATGCGGAGGAGATTTTGGGGAGGGAGGAGGCGGGGAGGTTGAAGGAGGGGGGTGTTTGGAGGCAGGAGGAGGAGGATTTGGTGGTTGTTGATGCGGGGGGAGTGTTGAGGATGTGAAGGGGGAGATTTGGAGGAGAGTTGAGGAGAGGGTTGAGAGGGTAGTTAAGGGGGAATTGGGTGGTGAGGTGAGGAGGATTCAGTGATAGGAGGTGGACCAGTGATCGTATTAGCATTTGTATTCCGACTACCAAACAAGACCATTTGTGGTTTATATCCTTCCCGTCGACCAAAGGAAGTACAAAATACCGCCGATACCGACACCATATCCTACAATGTACATGGCCCACGTCGTAATAGCCATGGTGAAGATGGTCTTGACGGCCTCGTCGAAAGCCTCGGCGTCATTCTCATGAGGGAACGGCTGAGAGGGGACAGGCTTCTTGAGGAAGCTGCAGAGCGGACCCCAACCGTCGGTGATTTGCATTTCGGTGAGTTGCTTTTTGGGGACGGACTTGCGGACGTTGGCGTTGTGCTTGTCCTTGAGAGCTGTTGAACTGTCAGTACCTTCGGACGGGGTTTCTTGAGTGGCAAGCAAACTAACCTTTCCCGACATCGTGGCCATACTGCTCCCCGATACTAGTATTCAGATCTGTTAGCACCCAAATCTCTCACCCTTCATCATCGAAAGGAGTACTGACAAGTCCTTCATCTCAACCAGCCAATACGGAATCCAACGCCACGTAAAACAAGGCCACAGCAAAATCTTGAGCACCCAACTCGGCATGTTATCCCGAACCATCAGTGCCTCAATGCTCTTCCACCACTTCTCCGTATCTCTGTCCACGATGATAACCTTCGCGTTGGGATAGAGTTCCATCAGCTCAGGAAGGAACAGGACCGGAGGGGTATCGGTGATGGCTACGAAGCCCATTGTAGCCTCACGGAGGAGTTTGAGGAGTTTGGGTTTGTCTTTCCTGAACTGAAGGATGCGGTACCATTTCTTTGCGTATTCTGTCGATCATGTCAGTATGGTAATGTATGTGTCGGTGATAATATACTTTAGGTAGGTGGCTGTTGGTGAGAGGCGAGCTGTGCGATAAGCGTGTGTGAGATGAATGGGACATACCGTCTTCGCGTCCGTACATGGCACTGCCTCCGTGGAGGACTGGACCGTCGAGGAGGATCTCGAGGGCTTTGGCCATGGAACTGTTTCCTGTACGGGAGTAGCCTGCCGCAATGACCTTTGGCTCCACGGTCATGTCCGTGGGTTTGGACGGAACGCCACCCATGATTGCGACTGATACCGACTTGGCTGTAAGAGATACAATCAGCCTTTACTCGACACGTACGGTTCGTCGCTTGCTGGAGTCAATTGAGTGTCAATGAAGTCGCAACAGTGAGTGAGAGTCGAAGAGATAGGAAGAGGTCGGCAGACGTCAGCGATTGGATTGGCGGCAGGTCGGTCAGCGCCAAGCGCCACCGTTTGAATTGAAGCTGGACCTTGGCATTCATCGCGGTGAACGGCGTAGCAGGGGTCGTCAGTCGTCCGCTAATTCTCATGGATTAGGAAGGTGTTCAGCATGGATGCGTCTTCTAGAAGAACTTTACTTGCCTCCCGAACTGATTGCTCGACTCTAACACTGGCGTTTTAATTCTCGTATTTGTTAGTCTTTAATTGGTCAGCCTCCCATCGCGACTGATGGACGCAACGAGGGTGATCTTGTGCGTCAATGGCTCTCAATGACAAGCGTCTTGTTGACGAGTACATGAACAGTCGAGGGTTTATATGGCCCTTAGGCTGCCGACTTGTCTCATCCGCCCGATTAGCTCAGTGGTAGAGCGTGAGTAGCCATCTCCACGAACAAGTAGCAACATCAATTCTAACAACAGCACAGGCGTCACTAGTAATGACGAGGTCGTTGGTTCGATCCCAGCATCGGGCATGATCCTATGTTTTTGCAAAATCCTATCTTTTTGCTTCGGAGCGAGATTTCGCAATGCTAGAATCACGAGGCGTTGAAATGAGTTGCGAAGCCTTAGTGTCTAGGGGCATATTTGGGACGTTGAAAAGGACACCACAATCAACAAGTATCATGACAGCATGTCTCATTAATGCAGTCATCTATCGCCCATGGTGAGTTCACCTTTTCCGGTACAGAACTCCATGCTCGAACCAGCAATGCCTCCATACCAAACTCAGCTACACCTTCTCAGTCGAAAACCTGATGCAAAATCTAGTGGAAGACCACCGTCTTGACACTGTTCAAGAAAACCTTCTTCTCAGCATACATCTTCACCGCCGTCGCCAAAACCTGACACTCAACATTCGACCCAGCCTCCGTCAAATCCTTGGGCTCAACAGCATGATCAACCCTCGCAACACCCTGCTCAATAATCGGCCCCTCATCTAAATCAGCAGTAACAAAATGCGCCGTCGCACCGATGATCTTGACGCCACGCTCGTAGGCTTGGTGGTACGGCTTCGCGCCCTTGAAGGAAGGCAGGAAACTGTGGTGGATGTTGATGATCTTGCCGGACATTGCGGTGCAGAGTTTGGGCGAGAGGACTTGCATGTACCGCGCGAGGACGACGAGTTCGATCTTGTGCTCGGCGATTAGGTCGAGGATTTGGGATTCCTGCTCGGCTTTGGTGTCCTTTGTGACGGGCAGGTGACGGAATTCAATGCCGTAGCTTTGAGCGAGGGCGGCGTACTCGGGATGATTCGAGACGATGATGGGCACCTCAATCCTCAACTGGCCAGTCTTCATCCTGAACAGCAAATCATTCAAACAATGGCCAATCTTCGACACCATAATCATAACCCTCGTCTTCTGCATGACCGGACGGATCTCATAGTCCATCTCATACTTTGCGGCGAGCTCATCGAAGGGCTTGGTGAGGTGGGTGGTGTCCTGCTCTTCGATGGGGCCGAAGTGCACGCGCATGAAGAAGCGCTTGGAGGCTGGGTCGGAGAATTGCTGAAGGTCGAGGACGTTGTGTTGGCGCTCGGCGAAGATGCTTGTTACGGCATGGACGATGCCGGGCTTGTCCGGGCAGGAGAGGGTGAGGATGTGGTCGTTGGCCATGTTGAAGGTGAGTGGCGATTGGCCGGGTTGAACTGTCGCTTGTCAATTGGCTGAGTTACGTGAAGAGGTGAGTCTCGGTGAGTGAGGTGATAGTCAGTACGTACCTTGGAAATGTAGTGGTCGTTGGTTCTCGAAGATGAGTCAGTCAGTGGATGTGTGAGTGAATTTTCATGCGTGAGCCCTGGGTGAGGGAATGTGGCAGCTCCAGAACGGCCCGCGAGTCTTAGTCCATGCTAAAGCTCCCAAGACCGAGCAATTTGGGCGTTCGGGATCTGGATTAATCTTTCTCGGCATTAGTCCCACTGTCGAAGCACTAAAGGCTGTTTAAGACCAGCGATTTAGGCACTTTCTGACCTCGAATGCTCCACGGACCCTGCATCTGCATGGGATTCTTTCGGCATTCGGTAGACTGGGGCTAGCTGTTAACGGGCACTGCGACCGTTGAAAGTTCGAGATTGTGTTGGTGATATTTGATCCTCCGCTCCGAAAACGGCAATCGAGGAAACATTCCTACAGAACCAATGCGTCAAGCATTTTCCCCATGTCATTCAATAGACAGGATCATCACCACTCTTTAAGATATCATTGAGGCTATAAATTGCTAATGACACGACACTCCCACAATAGTTGGTCACCGCATTCACATCATCATTCGTCACAAAATTAACAGTACCGATGAGGCATCATTTCAGAAAGTTCAACTTCATCATCTTCATTACTATCAACCCCCAAACACCAAACTAAAAAGCTCATCAAATTATCGCTTTCGCTTTCCAAAATTCGCAGCTATTCCTCAGCTGCACAGCCCGTGGTATCAATTTCAGGCCGTAAGTCGTTAACAGATCAGGTGTACCGGACAAGATGTGTTGTCATGGCACAGATTCCTCTGTCCATGAATTGTTCGCAAAGTTGATTGATGGAAGGTGTTTAGACAATGTGGTCACCCTCGGTGTGGGCGCCGACGGGACGACGGGGGATGCTGCTGTCGTTGTAGTGACCGCTGGTGCGTCCCATCATGGACTCATCGTGACCGGTCATGCCGTTGTGGTGACCGGTCATGCCTCCGGTGTGGTTTCCGGTAAGACCACCGTTGTGGTGACCATGGTTGCCAGTGAGACCTCCAGTGTGGTGGCCAGGAACATCGTTGTGGCCAGTCATGCCGTTGTGGTGACCGTGAGTGTTGACACCATCATTGTGCAGACCATGACCGTGGTGACCGCCATTAGCAACACCATCAATGCTGTTGTGGTGTCCATGCTTCATACCCTTTCCAGCGAGACCTCCAGCAGCACGGGCAGCCTTCCCACCCCAGCCGACCTTGCGTGTGAACACGGCGTGCTCAAGCTCAGATCCCTGACCGAAAGCAGAGCTGCGGTTGAGGGGAATGTGGTTGACGCGCCAGTCCCAGATAGAAGCGTACACCATACGGTAGCTTGAGAAAGCAAAGACAGTACCGATGATGGCACCGGCGAGGACATCGTACCAGTTGTGGTATTCGTCGATGGTGAGAGCACCGCCGATGAGACAAGCACCGAGAATGGGGGCGTAGATGGCGATGAGCTTCCAGAAGGCAGGGTGGTAGTTTGAGAAGACCTTGAGTTTGGCGTTCAGGTAGAGGTACAGGAAGACGAAGCCGGCGAAAGCAGCGGTGGTGTGGCCACTGGGCATGGACTCGAGGGCATCGTTGATCTCGGCCTTGTCACCGGTGCAGATCTCAGGACGGAAGTAGATCTCCTTGAAGCCGTCACCTGAGCCCTGAGCAGCTTGCACGAGAGCCATGTCAGGCTTGCAGACGTCGAGGAAGTGAGGACGAAGACCACCGATGAGCCACTTGATGAAGACCTGGAAGACAGCGGCGCCAATGAGGGAGTAGAGAAGACCGATGGTTGCGTTGTTCACATCCCAGAAGGAGCGAACGCGGATCTGCATGACCAGGAAGATGATGATGGGCACGAAGACAGCGAGCATAGCAGCAGCCCAGATAGGAATAATCTCCTTGCGGAAAGGGTAGGCAAAGTCAGGGTGGACAATCTCGCCGTCAGCGAAGGTGATGGCGAAAGAGCGAGAAGGAGCAGGATCCGCGAAGTAAACACCGAGACCAATGGCACCGAGGATAGCCATGGTGACAATGTCCAGAGCAGTGTGCTTCAACCACTGTCCGAAAGTAGGTCTGGTAGACATGGTATAGGGAGAAGCAGCCTCGCCCTTGCGACCAAAGGGACCACGACCGCTACGGGTCTTGGACTTCTTTCCGAGACCACCGCCGCCGAAACGGCCTCCGAAGCCACGCTTCTCGGTCGAGTGACGACCGGTGTGGTGGCCATTGTCGTAAGCGGCATTGTGGTGGTTGTTACCGAGAGGGCCAGTGTGGCCGTTGTCGTAGGCACCGGTGTGGTGACCGTGGTGAGGCTCGTGAGTAGGCAGGGTGGGTGTAGGCGAAGTCGCAGGTGAGCGACCAGCCCTAGGCTGACGGTTGAAGAAACCCATTTTGAGTAAAGTATGGGAGATGACCGAAACTGACTGTCTGGAGAGTCAAGTCGAAGACCGGTAGGGCTGAGTCTCAAAGTCGAGAGATGGATGCTTAGAGGAACAGAAGGGATGAGCCGCTGCTCCAAGAACACGAGGCTATATATCACAATCACAGACCCTGCTCTTACAAGAAAGAGAAGGAACCGTTACGATGACAGCCATTACGTAGCTACCCGTTTCTGTACGATGGTATCATCGTGAAACAAGCCGCACTTACGGTCTAGACTTGGCATAGGTAACCAGACAGCCTACCGACCCTCACGTTTACCTGCTTTTGACCCCCAAACACCATCAGAGAGAAACGATCGTGATCGAGATTAGTGCGTACCCGTTCCGAGCAGCTGTCAGTGGTTGGCAGTGTTGAGTGCGGAGCCCTGGTAGGGGATCGACAGCGCCTAATGCACCATGTGCCGCTGCCTTTTGACGTCACGTCAGGGATCGCCCGAAATGGAAATCAAGGAACCGTCCAAAACAGGGACTTTTCTTCCGATTTTCCTTGCAGTACAGTCTGTTACGGAAGAAGGTACGCTTTTCACATACAGGTACATACCGTCTTTGATTATGAGCCGAGCGATGCGACAAAGTAAATGCATCACATCATGAGAATCGAACTCTTGGAGTGCATGAGCCCATCAATTAGGCTCTTAGAGTATAAGCATACACAACACACAAACACGAAGCTTGGCTTCCAAGACGTCATGGCACTTGGCACCAAAACCACAAGCTTCTCTTCCTCTAAGAAAAATCACCAACGTGGGCTTACAGCACAGCTGGGCAAGGCTTGCGTGTCGTGGCAGGGAACTGACACGGGCGCGGCATCGCGGTGCCGACTTGGCGAATCGCGAGCCATGCCGAACAAAAAGGCGTGGCACCAACCAAGCGGATCCCTGGTCAATCGGTGCCGTCTTCCGCTGGTTTTGATTAGGTCTGTCACTGAAACACACCTTACCATGCCTTTTTCTTCTTCACTTAGTGCAGTAGCACTCACTTTGACGGTCAAGTGGTGTGCAGTAGTCTAGATCAGTCCTTCATCATGTCATCAAATCTACTAACTTCCCTGATCTGGTTCTCTGTGGCTGCATGTATCTAAGACACTCACACAACACTCCGGAATTTACTCTGTACGCATCACCGTAGAAAATCAAACAGGGACAGAGAGGCTTGACAGGGTCTGCTGTTCAGCCTCCGGAGTAAAATCAGCGAAAGGAGCCGCCCAGATCGTCCAATCCATGCGTCTTGCTCCACGGCCCACCCGTTCATGGTCTGGGCATCAACCTCTCTAGACTCTCTGCAATACTTGCTTACGTTTATCAACTTTTGGTCCTCGTTGGAGAAAACGAGAGTGTTAATTAGCGGCATCGTCATTCTTGACAGATAGAGTGGACCATCGCTTTCCTCCACCTACCTTACTCACTTGCTTGACAGACCATGCAGGAACTTGTGCTTGTGGAGGGTTGTAGTGTTGTGTATCATGAGAATGACGTAGTGACGTCTTGACAGTTCGGATTCCTACATCGGAGGCACGGTCAAGCCACATGGATTCGAACACGTCCGGGGTAGCAAACCGTTCCAAAAGGCGGCCTACATGTCAGGTCACAGTGCTCCGGCTTTCGTGTCATCCGGCTCTCGTCACGCGAAAGCCGTTTGTCTCGTCAGGAGCCATAGAAAAGAGTCTCACGTTCTCATACCAGCCAGCGCGAAGACAAGATCATGTCCACCGAAGCACTCAATCTTCGGGTCATTGCCTCACTTGATGCCTTGGGCAGTTCATTCGATTTTCCACCGCTTTTGTCAACTGAACATTGATTAGGGTAATCATAGCCCTGCTATCCAGGTTTTGAATTCAAACCACAACGCCAGCCGTGCAATGCCCCTATTCACATCATCACCCCATCTCCCGGTAACCATCATTGAACTTCCATGGGGGAATTTGTAGAGTAATGTTGACATTGATTCATTATCTCCTTCCACGACCACCTCCCGCACCAGGCATACCTCCACCGCCCATACCCATCTGCTGCATCATAGCCTGCATATCCATACCGCCAGGCATACCTGGCATACCACCACCGCCGCCGCCTCCACCGAGCATCTTCATCAACGAACCCATATCCGGCATGCCACCGCCTCCCCCAGCACCGCCGCCCATACTTTGCAACCTCTTCTGCATCGCTGCCATCTGTGTGCCTTGTTACCTCCTCCCATTGCTTGTTGTGCCTTTTGCATGTTCTTCATGTTGCCGCCCATGCGCTTCGCCATACCAGCCATCATCCGCTGTTGTGTGAGGAGATCCTCCACTTCACGTACTGAGGTTCCTGAGCCGTGTGCAATACGGGTCATTCTGCTGGGTTGGTCGATGAGGATCTTTCCGTCTGAGTCGAGCTCCTTCTCAGTCATAGAGTCGCAAATGTAGATCATGCGCTTCAGCTTCTGGCCACCTTCCTCGTCGTCCATTCCCTGCATCATGTTGCTCATGCCAGGAATCATACCAGCCATTTTTGAGAGTGGACCCATCTTCATGATGTTGGAAAGCTGATCCCTCAAGTCTCTGACAGTGAAGATACCCTCTTGAATGTGCTTCATGGTGTCCTTCTGGTTCAAGTTCAAGCTCTGCACGTGCTCCACGAGACCAGCCATATCGCCCATACCGAGAAGCTTCTGCACGAATTGTTGTGGTGCGAACTTCTCGAGGTCGAGCATGTGCTCACCCGTACCGATAAAGACGATAGGTGTGTGTGTCGCTGCAACGGCGGAAATAGCACCACCACCATGTGCGTGACCGTCTGTCTTGGTGATGATGATAGCTCCGAAATCTGCGGCCTCCTTGAAAGCCTTGGCTTGTGACTCTGCTTGTTGACCGATAGAGGCATCAAGAACCATAATGGTCTCATCGGGGCGAATGGCAGTCTGAATATCCACCATCTCCTGGAAGAGCGCCGACTCCTGCCTGTGACGACCTGAAGTATCGACGATAATCACATCAAACTTCTCCTTCTTGAACTGCTCAACACCAGCCCTCGCAACAGCCGCCGGATCGGTCTCCGTCAGGGAACCGTAGTATGGAATCTTCGCCTTGGTGGCGTTCTGCTTCAACTGATCGAAAGCACCAGCTCTGAAAGTATCCGCACAGACAAGACATGCCTTCAGTCCCCTAGTCTGGTAATGTCTGGCGAGCTTTGTACATGTTGTGGTCTTTCCAGCACCCTGCAGACCAACGAACATGATGACATTCGACCTGCCCTTCTTCGGCTTGAAGGGTTCGGCATGGGGATCTACCAGTTTGACGAGTTCATCGAAAACGGCCTTTTGGATCAGGCGCTTCTTGTTGACAGCCGGTGGGATCTCCTTGAAGTTGACGGTGCTCTTAATCGATTTCCGTAGTTGTCCAACGAGGCGGACGTTGACATCGGCTTCGAGAAGGGCGGCGCAAATCTCCTTGATCATGGAATCGAAAGCCTACACAGATTCATTGTCAGTTTCCCCTTCTGTCGTCCCTGTATCTGTAGAGTGCCGTGCGACGTACCTTCTCATCGAGGTTCTGCTCCCTGGTCAGGTTTGTGACCGCCGTATTGATACGACGGCCAAGATCCTGAAGCACCATGGCTGCTACCGCGCGCCTCTCTGGCGGTCAGAGGCTATTCGATTTGTTGGTAGCGCCGTAGACACGTTTCGCGGTCGATGTCGAGCGGCAAGCGTCGTTGCGATCGGGAGAGGCGAATTGGTGGTTGATGCTGTGCCAGCCAGCGGTGGTCGTGCTGCTGGTGGCCACTTTCGATGGTGGGGGTGGGGTTCGGCGTGGTGATGGGGTCGTGCTGTCGCGATATCATTTTTCCGTCGTGAACGGTGCCCAGACGGGACCGGGAGCTTGGACGATCATGCTTCTGTGAGCTAATGTATCTGCGCTTTAGCTTCAAAGCTTGTATTGCCAGTTGTTATAGCGTCAGAAGACATAGGCCAGGTAAAATTTGATAATGAAACTGCATGAGTGACTTGTGCATATAAGGCATCGAGTGGCCGACCAAATCACAGCTCGTTGAAGTGTCACCCTGAAGAACGTGGGCGGACATTGGAAGGTTTGGAGCATAGCACGTTTTCGTCAGCCCTCCCGGGACCTCGGATAGAGAAGGTTCAAGCCTCATAAACTGCTGGATCCGAATTTAGCAAAGCAGGAATTCACTCGCATTTCCTTCCACCTTTATCTACCTTGAATCCGTACAGCAGATAATGTAACCTTCATGCACGATTGACTCTAGGGTATCTTAGGTCTCGCTGAAGCTCGATCGCGACGTCAGAAAAGTGGCGCCTGGGCAACTTAACCTCTCTGGTGTCATCGTTATTATTTCGCGGCTCCTCCAGCCTCGACCACACGATCGAATTTCTCCCACCCCTTCGTCGCATTCCCTTCCGCGAAGCCAATCGAGTCAACAATGGCAGGAAGACGAGGAGGCTCATCTCTGGCGGGCTTGCGCCCGGCAGTTCTCGGTGCAGGAAGACTGATCAGTATGGGACTCGCATCCGCGAATGCCGCTCCTCTGTCTGCTGCCGGCGAGTCTCGCGAGGAGGAGCTCAACACGCCGCTCTGGGTCATGTGGACTGCTTCAATGGCACTGGTTTTGATTGGTGGTGTTTTCGCTGGATTGACTATCGCGTGAGTACTTCTCAAAGAAGCTTCGATTGGGGGAGCAGCGCGACTGACTAGCGATTGCTCCAGATTGATGGGCCAGGATAGCATTTACCTACAGGTTCTTGCGGGCGACCCTTCCGAGCCGCAACACAAGAGCGCGAAGCGAGTGCTCAATTTACTGAAGAAGGGAAAGCACTGGGTTCTCGTCACCTTGCTCCTCTCAAACGTCATCGTCAACGAGTCGCTTCCTGTTGTGCTGGACCGAACTTTAGGAGGAGGCGTTGCTGCCGTTGTGGGCAGTACGGTGCTCATTGGTAAGTCGGATGGCTTCCCAGGCACTCAGAAACAATTGTTAATCCATTGCAGTCATTTTCGGCGAAATTGTCCCTCAATCTATCTGCGTTCGATTCGGCCTCCCCATCGGTGGATACATGTCGAAGCCTGTCCTCGCCCTCATGTACGTCACCGGACCGATCTCATGGCCGACCGCGAAGCTCCTCGATTGGATCCTTGGCGAGGACCACGGAACACTATACAAGAAGAGCGGCCTTAAGACCTTGGTGACTCTGCACAAGTCTCTTGGTGAGCTGTCAGAGCGCCTCAACCAAGATGAGGTCACCATTATTACTGCCGTTTTGGATCTCAAGGAGAAGCCTGTATCGGAGGTCATGACACCAATGGACGATGTGTTCACCCTATCTGAGGATCACATTCTGGATGAGAAGACCATGGATAAGATTCTTTCTTCAGGGTACTCTCGCATTCCGATCTATCGCTCAGGCCACCCCTCCGATTTCGTTGGCATGCTACTCGTCAAGACTCTCATCACCTACGACCCCGAGGATAGAATCCCGGTCAGGGACGTTCAGCTTGGAGCTATAGTCGAGACCCGACCTGAAACCAGCTGCCTCGACATTATCAATTTCTTCCAAGAGGGAAAGTCCCACTTGGTTCTTGTTTCCGACGTCCCCGGTTCTGATCACGGCGCTCTGGGTGTTGTCACCCTTGAGGATGTTATCGAAGAGCTGATTGGAGAGTGAGTTCCTATGCCCCTAATAAGTTCCTTGAATCAGCAAACTGACAGAATGATAGGGAAATCGTTGATGAGTCAGATGTCTATGTCGACGTTCACAAGGCTATCCGCCGCCTAAACCCAGCTCCTCGTGCGAAGCGCATCAACGAAGCCGCCGCCCTCGCTGCTGCTGCCACAGCCACCAACAAAAAGGGTGATGGCTCAGTCCTCGTCGATATCGCCGAAGATGGAAGCGGCCAAACCATCACAGTTGGATCTCTGGGTGCCCAGAGCGACAACGGAATCGCGGAGGACCGTCCCCGCACAGCGATTTTCATGAAGCGCCGTAGTTCGGAAGGCCCAGATGGACAGCGCGCAGAGGGCAACCCCGTACCGATCAAGGCATCCCTCGACGAGATGAGGCAACAATTACGTCTGGGACCCGCGAACCGCGCTGCCAAGCCTCTGAGCAATAAGCGAGATATGTTCAAGATCAAGCAAGGTCTTGGACCGCACGTCCCTTCAACGGAGAACCATGGGAGCAGCAGCAGCAGAATGCCGCCGAGGTCGATAACCGTTACCGGCGGACCGCCCTCAAGGACCGCAAGTGGTGACGAGAGGATGCCACTGCTGGGTGGAGAGAGGAGAGAATCCGATGACTGGGTTGGTAAAACTAATGGACACCGCAATGACAGTTCGGAGCGGAGGTAGGGCCTCGGCGATGGTCCGGCTAGTCTGTGAGGTGGTGGTCGCTTGAAGGCGCAGTCAGGGAGAATGGCAACAAGGCGCAATTGTGTAGGAGAGGTGGTGTCAGCGCGGCGCAGATTGAAAAGTGGTATCATTGTAGAACTAGTGCTTCAGCATTGGGAGTTCCGTGTTGTGCTCTCTCGGTTGGTTTCATTGCTTCTTGTTCAGTCATTTCGGATATTCTTAGCTTGTCTAATTGGACAGAATCCTTTACGTCCCGGCTCTTGATGCACTGATACTTCGAGCTCAAATCCAACACCATCTAATTGTACCAAATGGCGTTCATGCCAAACCCAGGCTCTTGCACACGACATCTCGCAACCCTCGCAAGGAACTCATCCTCCCACCTATAAATCTCAAGCCACCCCTCCTGATCGTCAGTAATCGCCACCCACTCATCACTCCACGGACTCGGCGCCACGGCATTACTGTGTCCACCACTAGTCGGCGTAGGATTCAGACAAATCTGCCTCTCAATCGCTCCATTCTCCCCGAGTTTGAAGGCTGACACATAGCCGGTGAGGTCGAAGCTGTTGGCGCGGGATGAGGCGAAGAGGTATTTGCCGGAGGATGTTAGGGTGCAGACGTCGGCGCGGTATTGGGTCCAGCGGTCGGGGATGCCGGGGGGGATGAGGGGGTAGGATTTGTGGGTGTAGATGGGCAGGTGGGTTGATGGGTCGATGAGGTATTCGCGGAGGACGTTGCCTTTTTCCATGAGGGCGTAGAGGTAGTTGCCTGTAGGATGGATGGCCACCCAGCGCGGATGATCCCTCTCATCGGGACAATCTACGGAGCCGACAAGTTCAACCTCCGCACGCTTCAAGTCTGGGCGTCGATGAACCCAGATCTTATTCGCCTTGAGATCTGCCGAGTAAAGGTACTCCTCATTCTTGGGGTCGAATACCATCCCGTGAATACCCGTGTCAGGCTGGTACTCGTAGTTCTGCACATTCTCCTTCAACGCGTTGGAGTTGCTCTCGTCGACGGTGAAGACGGAGCCATGACCGGCGTGTTTGTAGAAGGGGTTGCAGTAGACGCCGTAGGGAGCCTTTTGCGCGGCGAGGAGGAAGATGGCTCGTGTGTTTGTTTTGGAGGATGAAGCTTGTGGATCGTGAAGCATAGGGTGAGAGGCAGATTGTGTGATTTCGGTGGGTGATTTGACTGTGAATGAGGACCATTTCTTCATTGCTGCGCCGTAGATGGCTTTCCGGTCGTGCTGGCACATATCAGTCGAAGGTCCTGCTGGCGCCAAGTAGAGGTGCTTACGCTAAAGGTCATCCATGAGATGGGCTCGTCTTGGGGAATCTCAGTGCGCTTGATCATCTCGAGGGAGAGCTTGTCCGTGTCGAAGGCGAAGGTGAAGATGGCACCTGGAGGTGTCCAGGTGCCGACCATGAGGTGGTGAACAGGCATCTTGTGTGATGAGGTTGTCGTGAACTTTCTCGACAAAGATCTGCCAGATCGTGTGCTCTCGAATTGTCCGAAACTGTTTGAGGTGCAATTGCTCGTGCGCAGTGCAGCTGTGAAGTTTAATTGTCGAACCCAGGATCTCATGGGCAACCACTAGCGCAGCAAGAGTCTACCAATTCCGTTCAAGTAGGGGAAAGGAATAGCGGAATAACAATGAATTGAAGACGGGTTCAAGCCGAGAACCGGAGCGTGTCAAAAATTGTCCAATGGTCGCGTGTACTTTGGTGGATGATCTCACTGTCTTCAAGTCCCGGCCGTGACGCCGAGGGGTAACCAAGATGCGGGTGGGGGTGGGGCACAAGCCGGACCAGCGATTCTCGGGAACCGGCGACGGGAGATGAATGCTGCAGGACGATGTGTGGTGACATGGAATACAATAATAAGATACAGATGGCTTCCAACTGTTGAAAAATACATACATACTCAATTAATCTCCCATTCTATCTTACTGGACTGCAAATACACCACATCAGACTTTCGATATCTACGGAATAGCTGTGAGGTTGTCCACCACCGGGGAGGTGCATGTCCGTGGTGCGTCTAGTATCGGGATCTAGGATGAGTCTTTATCCGCCACCACCTTACACCCACGACCACTTTACAACCGGAACTTTGTTTTCGACAAACGCACCTGGACCATCCCGGGGAAGCTCACGACTATAGCCCGACTCTCTATTCCTTGTCCTCGCCGAGAACTGTGCCCAGACTAGCATGAGGGTTCATTCTCGCATCTGCCAAATGCCTGAAGCGCTAGATCAATGGCAGCTACTTAGGTCGCGACGCGAGCAGTCTCGCGACCAAATGCTAGGGCATCTGACAAACGATATCTAAGTCGCGCTGTATCAGAGGTGTGGTAGATTGAAGTGATGGTATTGAACGATTACTAGGACAGGGAAAATCCCAATATTAATTTGGCGATAAGTTAAGCTCCGCCCTTCTTCTCCACGACCGTCGTAGCCTCAATCTGCGCAACATCCATCTGTCCCAAAAACTCATCCAACTCCTTCCTCTGTTCCGCCGAAACATCATTCACATGCACAGCGACATCATCTCCAAATCGAGCAGAGATTTCCTCCAGCGACAACTTCGCGGTCTCTGGGAAGAAGAAGTACACCACGGGGATGAAGAAGATGCACCATACGATGATGACGAGGTAGTACTTCCATCCAACGTGGACGAAGCCGATGGGTGCGGTTTGGAGGAGGATGAGTGTGCTTGCGAATTGGCCGAAGAGGGAGAATCCCATGCCGATGGGACGAATTTCTGTGGGGAAGATCTCGGAGACGTAGATGTACATGGTCGTATCGCAAAGTGTACTGCACATTGTTAGAAGAGATACACAACAAGACCCAGATATGTGGGAAGACTCACCCTTGGAACGCAAGGTATAAGAAGACAAAGAAGACACCCGCAGCATTTCCGGCCTTATTCGCCGTACCAGAGAACTCTGCAATGCAAGCGGCAAGACCACTAGTGGTGACGAGACAGCCGAAGAGGCCTACCATGAACATCCACCGGCGAGAGTTGACCTTATCGTGCATCCAGGCGCCGAGAGGGTTGTAGATGACACCGGCGGTGGTGAGCCAGAGAGCCGAGAGTAGTAGAGGCATGGAACCAGTCTGGCCGAGGTTCGTGTAGAGAATGACCGAGTAGTTGTTCTAGATCTTGTCAGTAACGCTGCTCAAGGTGAACATCGCAGGCATCAACTTACAATGATAAGAGGCCCAGCAAACTCAGCACCCCATTGCGTAAGGAACCCAATCCACATCCTTTTTCTATAACTCTTCTTCTTGAAAACCGCCCTCCACGGCCCACAACCAAGCGCCTTCAACTTCGCATCATCAAGCGCAAGCTGCTCCTTAATCTGATAAATCTCCTCCCTAGCCACCAACTCCCTCGGATCATCCTCCGACCTCCTCAAACTAGAAACAACCTTCCAAGCATCCTCCATCCGCCCGTTCTGGAGCAGCCAGCGCGGCGACTCAGGGATCCAGAAGGACGTGGAGAGCAGGACGAGGGGGGCGAGACATTGCATGCACAGGGGGAAGCGCCAGGCGAAGGAGGGGTTGGTGGAGGTCGCGAAGTAGCAGGCGTAGCCGAGCCAGCCGGAGAGCATGTAGCCGAAGACGAGGAAGATGGGGTGGTGGCCGACGAGCCAGCCGCGTTTGTCGGGGGGTGCGAGTTCGCTCATGTACATTGGGCAGACGGTGACGAGGATGCCGATGCCGATGCCAGCAAAGATGCGACCGGCTTGGAACATACTGCGAGTAGGGTTAGCATAAGCAATGACCCAGGTCTTGTTTACCCGTTGATTGAGTATCGCTGTCAGAGTTGTCACTTACCCAATATTAGCAGCACCTCCTTGAAGAGCACCTCCAAGAAGTGCAAAAGCTCCTCCGATCTGGATACAGCGCTTTCTTCCGAGGGCAGTAGCAGCCCACATGATGAAAAGCGTTCCAATAGCACCTCCAGCGCTGTAGATTCCATTGGCCGTGGAAATTGCTTGTGTAGTCTTTGTGCCGTACCCAGGCTCGCCTTGCGTGGGCAGGTCAAAGAACTCGTACCATCCTGGCTGGCCAATTGTGCTGCCAATCACAGAAGAGCAATAGCCATATGTCTGTAAGAGGGAAATGCATTTAGAGATGTGTGAAGACTAACTGAGATTGTGAAGAGGAAGGTAACTTACGAGGGAACCAAAGGCCACAGCAACTGTGACCAGCCTGTTGTAGGTAGTCGTATGCTTCGTCATCGTAGCGAACCTTTGATAGGCTCAGACACTTCAATTAGAGATAAGTGTGCACGGCAGCCAATGTCGGAAAACAGAGCCAGGTCCTGTGACCTGGGCCAGCGCGGTTATAAGTACACCTTGGGATGCGGGGGGTTTGTTCAATGGCGTGTAAGCAGGGCTCCGACAGAGTGGAAAGAAGAACAGAGACATGCGCAATCTAGCATGCAAACCCCCTCAAACCCCAGATTTGAGAAGCTGGAGCCATCATAGACACTCATACGATTCGTCCACTCCAGACGTTCAGCTGAGGTTTCTGGGGTCACCTGGGGAAACCAACCGGGCGGCGGGGCAACTCCGAGGCCATTCTTCGGAGCGTGCCACTCGCGTGGCGCCCTAGTGACTGGACTAACACATTTCCTCCCTCATTCTTTGGTCTCGAGCACGATTGGATTGCTTTGGAGGCGTATATCGGCTTCGTGGGGTAATTGAATGGCGAGGAGCTACCCCATGCTCAATGTTTGTGGGGTCCGGAGTTTGATGCGGCTCCCACGAGCTGACCTTGTGACCTGTGGAGGAGCATTGCGATCCCCATGGGAAAGCCCATGTTTGAGTGACTGCCAGGCATGAATTGCCTTGCTTCTCACGTGCTTTCTGTAACTATACTCTTCAGCTCGTAGAAACTGGTCGGAGGGCGTTGCGAGCATCCTTCGAGATCTATACTTTGAGCAGGAACCATACCTCGTCTCCATCCTCACAATGGCTCTCAGACGATTACTAGACCGAGCAAGTAAACGCTGGTCTGGCTCATCGCACGAGCCAGCGTTCAAGAGCCCGAAAGCCATTGAAGACCCAGATTCTGCAGCGACATCCGTCTCCGAACTCCCCCTTCACGAACGAGACTTCGACTCCCTTCCCGACCCTCGCAAGGTCTGGACCGGCAAGCCCAACTCCCACGAGGAAGGTCTCGGCCGCCTCGTGCTTCTCACACCCTCTACCGTCGCAGCAGCAGCCTCCTCCTGCATCAAAACCGGCCAGCGCGTCTCCCTGAACTGGGAGCTGACGAAGTTAGACATTGCAAACTTCAACCGCGCGCCGTTGGAGCATAAGATCGTTCCTTTGCTGGGCGGCGTGGCGTTTGATGATATCTACACCTTCAATCCGCAACAGTCATCGCAATGGGATGGGCTGAGACACTTTTCTGCGCCGTTTCCGACGGAGGAGGAACCGGAGAGGAGGTTGTTCTATGGAGGTGTGACGAAGGCTGAGATTGAGGACCGATCGAATAACCGGATTGGCTTGCAGCATTGGGCAAAGGAGGGTATTTGTGGTCGAGGAGTGCTGTTGGACTATGTCGAGTACGCGAAGAGACATGGGATCGAGTACAGTACCTTCTCAGACCACGCAGTGCCTCTGCACGTCTTGAAGGAGGTGGCGAAAGAGCAAGGCTTGCAGTTTCGGCGGGGCGATATCCTCTTCGTCCGTATTGGAGTTACACAGGAGTGGGACACGAAGATGACCACGGAAGATAAGACAGCCTATGCTGAGAGTTCATCGCCTCAGCACGCAGGCATCGAAGGAACCGAAGAGATGCTGAGGTGGATCTGGAACGAGGGCTTCTCTGCAGTCGCAGGAGATGCCATCTCTTTCGAAGTATACCCACCAAAGAAGTCATACGCCAGTGGCGAGGCAAACAAAGAAGTTCCGGGGCTGTTCATGCACGAATACCTCCTCGCGGGATGGGGTATGCCTGTCGGGGAGCTATTTGATCTCGAGGGTCTGAGTGAGATGTGCAAGGCAGAGAAACGGTGGGAGTTCTTCGTTTCGGCAGCGCCATTCAATATGCCAGGGGGCGTCAGCAGTCCGCCAAATTGTATAGCGATCTTCTAGAGTATATCTTCAGCATATGATGCATTTGGCCAATTGAAGCGAATTGATTGTACTTGTGTAGTGCTACAGTCCCTTGGTGCCGAGTGTGGAGAGTATCCTGGCGAACTTGCCCGCGAGCCCCCAACAGCGGAGCTTTTGCATCATGGCTTGCGCATCGTGACTGATGGCAGAGACGCTTCCTTCTGCGCAGATATCTTCCACTTTGCCCACAGAAGCGGGGCCTCCATACTCGATCCAAGTCGCAATCTCCTTCTTCATTCGTAACGTGTGACCCGGTATGTCGAGACGGACGGATTGCAGTTGTTGCGCGTTGTCGTTGGAGCTTGGGCCGTATGTTGAGAAGGCCATGATAAAGATATAGCCCATGAATAGACGCATGATCTCGCACGGTGCAGAGACCAGGTACTCATTAGCGATTGCGACGATTTGCGCAGCATGCCAGACGAGGGTCCGTGTTCCACGTGGATCTTTCGCAAACGTGGACTTGAGCCGGCGCCGCGCAACTTGTAAGCTGCCGCTGGGATGAGAATCCTGAGTCATGATGCTGCGTCGAACGATGTAAATGATAACGTCCATAACATCGTTGACCGCATAAAGGTATGAGTAGTGGCACAGGAGGCCCGTGATACTGTGTGTTACTTGTATTAGGACATCCCAATAGGAAAAAGCTCGGCTGGCCAACTTACTTGTAGGTGATGAGACCGGCAGTAGATAGCGGATTTTCTGTCAGCGCAAGCAAACTGCCAAGTGCACTAAGAATCGACCTCTTCGATTCCGCATTCGCATCTATGAGGCTACTCAGGCCCAAGTGATGCGGCATTGCCACGACTTCGAGCTGCTTGATATCCCAGAGCAGGCGACCGAGGACCTGCGCACACAACCGAGCAGCCCAACTTCCAAGAGTCACGGCTTGATCCTGACCCGCAAGTGCCGTCTTCAGAACCTTGGACAGACTGGGCGAGAAACTTGCCGGACCAAGTCGCGAACGTAAGGCACGCCACGCTTCAGCCGAGTTAGCGTTCCACAGATCTTCAAAGCAAGGCAGGGAAGAAGGTAGTTCTCCCAGGTCAACAGCTCCGCGCCGACTTGTGAGAGTGCATAAGCTGCAGTCGTACTCGAAGGCGGCCCATGCTGCTCGTCTCTCATGCTCGACCTTGATCCAGGAATGCCACTCTCGCGTACGTGATGCTTGATCTTGTGCACCATTGCTGGCAACGGTCTGGCTATCGTCGCTTTCACTGTCGCCAGTCGTCCACGGAGAAGTAAGGAGACCCATACCCCGAAGACTTCCAATCAGGGTTCCTCTGGAGCGGTCTGCGTTCTGGTATAGCTGACGGTTACCGGATCCTAGAGAGTAGATCTGATGAAGACAGAGAGCATTCAAAAAGGAAATGTCTTGATAGTTCCTATCGTCAGAAGCGCCCTGTTCGTAATGGGAGGGATATGTCAGCACCCAACAGGTATAAGTACAAACGCGTCGTCTCATTTAGCGAGATGACTTACCAGCCATATAATCATCGGCAAACAGATGTCACCCAGCATGGAGCACAGCTCCGTGTCGCGCTCATCCTCAGAGAGCAGCGCCCCGACGCAAGCCATCGCGGTCAGAAGAACTGTCGGACAAGTCTCCATGTTCCATGTCGGCTTATGAATTATGGCCTGAATGTCATGGAATCGTGAGAAGTAAACATCTAGCAGGCGCTGGATACTACCAAGAGCTTGTGTGGCACCAACACTTTGAAGCTGTCCGCTTGTTGGTAGTCTTTGCTCCGACAACAGTTGCACCAAAGAATCGCGGCGATGATCTGGTTGGGACTGGTGGACATTTCGCAAGACCTCTTTTAGTGGAGGTAGTAGGTAGCGCTGTGAACTGACATCATTCGTCTGGTCAAATGGCCAGGTTTGTGCAGCCTGAGAAGGCATTATTGGACGTAGCGTGGAAGTCGATTGGGTTGCCTTGGATATTGTGTCTCTGCTGAGGTCTGTCGAATGTCCCGTTGTAGGCTCGCGAATTCCGACGCCTGATTGTGCTGTCACTTGCGATACGGCAGCTCGAGCTACCTGAGGTATCGCATCAGCATGTGCTTGTGGCTGCATGTCTTGCTGAGGGTCAAAGTCAAAGTCGGGCATATCAAAGTCTAGCCAATCGAAGCCATTGGTACGGAAGTCCGGTTGGGTAAGAGCGAAGTACGACGGTGACAGGTCAGCTGTGTCACTGGCCACATGGGTCTCGCCGGTGAGAAAGCCTGGGAACGGCGATTGGAACATGTCCAAGTTTGTGGCGTGCGAAAGAGCGGTGTTAACAGTGGCATCTGTGTACCCAGACACGGACGAGATTGATTCTCTGTGAGTGCCAGGTTCGCCAGAGAAAAGACCGTCCTCTCCTGTTGCCGAATCAGGTGTTCGAAGGGCGCGAGAGACCGAGTCTGTGTTGGACTCGGAATAAAGCATGTCGAAGTCGGCGGCTGGTTGGCCATTCGGAAGATGCAGTGGCCCAGGTTCGTATTTGCGATCCTCGAGCTCAAAGGCTGATGACATGTCCACGGGCTGCTCCTCTGGATCAGAGACATGGGGATTTCTCAGTTGGGCACGCGCAGATTCAGGATACTCGCAGTCAGAACGGGAAGCTAGGCAGCCCCGACACGGCTGAGTACGCTCGCAAAGGATTTTCTTGTCGACGCAACGGAAACATGACTTCTGCGCCGACCGCGGCAGTGGCTTCGCATCTCCAATCTGATGCGAGGTGCGCAGATGTCGAAGAAGTACATCCCTTCGGGAAAAGGTTCTGTCACAACGTGAACATGAAATTGGGCGTTTGTCAGAAGCTGGAACGTGTGTGAGACGATGGCGACTGAGGTGACTGGGTCGAGCGAAGCTCAGGCCACACTGCGGATGGCGGCAAAGGTAGGGTTTCTGCAGAAAGTTAGTGGATGTGGCCAATATCATGGATACTGTGGGAGAGTTACTGACCTCGCTCATGGTCTTTCCATAGCCTTTAAACACTCACCAATGACAATGTGCAAATGTAGACTCACAATTACGTGTTTGGATGGCAGTGGCATTGGCATTGACTACCAGATCTGGGGTCTGGAATTGCGGGGTGCAGGGATGGCGCCGGCTGTCGATTCAGCACGTGACGAGCAGGTGTACTCACTTCCAGCTGTCCCTGGACCCCCCGTCGCACTCGAGTAGCCCAGGCCTCGCACAATACGATGAGTGCACAAGGCAGCACAAGACGAATCCTGCCAAAGACTGGATATCCTCGACGGCGAGCATTAGCGGCATGCTTGACATGTCGCGAAAGGAAGCGGAAATGGTATGCTCCGTGCCATTCCTGATCCTGCTCAGAGGCTGATTTCTCCCTATTTATAGCGATAATTCAAGACCAACATGTTCCGCCTGCGAGCAAATTGGTGCTTCCTGCGAGTACACCAAACAAGATGCGTCCGCCTTCGATGCTGCATCCCTGAAAATACTGGATCAGCTCTCGCTCATAGAAGGACTCGTGAGGGACATTCATCCCTCGTCGTCTCAAAACTTCTCCTCTCGTATAGCAAGCTTAAGCGGTGACGCACAGGCGTCTGGGTTGCGTCAATCTGAGGAAGATGTATTACCGGACGCAGAGCACACCCCATTTCCCCTGAATCTGGACGCAAGCCTTCGATCAGCGTCTGATCAAATCCTTCAATGGCCAGTGTTTGAGCAGCTTTTATATCCCCTGCAACGGTTTCAATACGTTGATTTCCACGGCACGGAGGCCTATAGCTATCTTGACGACCTCATCACTCAGTCTGATGATTCAAGCTCGCGCCTACTTTCTGGATCTTTGTGGGACTCTGCTGCACCGATCAGTGTTTCCACAGAAAGGGCTGATATTGAGAGACTGGTTGACAAGTTCTATCAGAGAGTCAGCATTAAGAACCCGATCATCAGTCGGCGAGTGGCCAGCGAATACTGTGAACAGTATTGCGAGAATGGGCCCATGTTCAACCTAGAAACATGCCTTGTGTTGCTTATATGTGCCCTGGGTTCTATCTCCATGGACTACGATCCCGAGGCCATGAGCCAACAACCCGGAATCACACCAAGGTCAACGACAGATCTCACAAATCTAAGACTTGGTCGGTGCTACTTTGTTGCTGCTGAAAAGCGGCTAGGGGCTGCCGTATCCAAAGTCAATACCCTGGCGGTTCAATGCTTGTGTCTTGCTGGGTGAGTACTGCGATCTGACAACGTACACAGAAGTAGCTTCTAAGTGTCTTCATTTAGCATCTTCCACATGTACTCCATTCAGCCAATGCAAGCGCTGCGCATGTTCCACGCCGCAGGGTTCTCCCTTCAGAACCTTGCTTCTACTGGGTATGTGGATTCCCTCCTTTAATCAGTCTGAAATCTAACATCACCTTCGACAGGGCTCATTTGACTGGATGGGCTTCTCAAATGTACTCGAGCTTGTTCTGGACATGCTACAAATCCGAGAGGTTCGTCTGAAGTCACGCTCGTCACAGCTCCAGCATCTGACGTCTATAGAGAAATCTTAGCCGAGATACCGATCAGCGCGCCAGCCCTTCGAGAACCTGGGACGCCAAATGTATATCCCCCACCTCCACAGGCAGCCAGCATTGCTTCGGATGAATGGGCCGCCAGTGAGGAAGACAGCTGGTATTTCCTTCTCTCGGAGATCGCCCTTCGTCGAATCACAGATCAGGTTGCTGATGTAGTCTCCAACTATATCGATGCGAGGATCTTCTCACAGCAGTCGCCAAGCATTGAGGAACTCATTCCCATGGTGGCCGAGTTTGAGCGGCAAGCTGAAACCTTCCGGGAGCATCTGCCGCCGGCTATCAAATTCCCCGACGTACCTGAAGTGGCCAACACTGAATGGAAACAGTACAGTCGCGGTCGCTACTATCGCGTATTGGAGCTGATGCATCGCCCGTTCCTTTTCGCTGCACTTCACGACCCCGGTTGCAGCTCTATCGTCCGGTTACTGGCGGAAAAGGCACTCGACAATGCACTCAAATACATCCAGCACAGCCACGTAAGCCATCGACATCACGGCACCTGGCTACAGCTTCGAAATGAGCTGAAAGAATCAAGCCTTCTGCTTGCAGCCTCGAAGACGACATGGCTGAGTATGCCTGATGGATGGGAGGAGGGGATTGCCAAGGTGCACCAGACTTTCAACTATTGGTCTCGAGAGTTTCCATCGTGTATAACGTACTCGAGAGTGCTTACGAAACTAGCAGAATCATCTTTAGCAGGTGAAGATGTCGATGGCTCGATGACGTATGCCTAAAGAAGAAAACGCAAGATCATTCGCAAGATTGCTGCATCAAATGAAGTGAACTCAAGGCATGCAATTGATAGACCTAGCAATTGGAAACCAGGCAGATCGTAGATGGACTCAATCAAGATGAGCCGGTACGTGTTTGGAGTTCTTTTCTGCAGCGACCTATTTGAGAAAGCTTTAGAGCCCACTAGCATAGACGTACAATATTACATCTAGGTAAGACATAAAGCCATCATCGGGCAACAGTAACATGCTGGACGTCCTTTGTCTTCTCCATATCCTCCTCTCCTAGCTTGCTACCCTCCACATCAGCCCTACGAGCTGGTTCCAGTCTGTCAAACAAGCTGTCCAGCTCCTCAAGCGACTTCCCTTTAGTCTCAGGGAACAACAACCATACCTCGATGGCGAAGATAGCGTTCAGCACACAGAAGAGGATATAGTACTTCCATCCCAGCTTGGCCATGGCGATCGGGTTGCACACCTGTCCGATGATGAGGACCAGATTGGTCACTATCAGAGTAAAGGCGACTCCCCAGCTTCGCCATTCGTAGGGGAAGAGCTCGGTCGGGTATGAGTAGAGAAGTGGTGTCAGGCCAATATCGTAGTGGAAGTAGAAGACGAAAAGCACCGGGATAACGGCGTAGCCGAACTCGGCTGAGCCAGTGGTAGCGAAACGAGAATTGAGAATCGTCCAGATCTGATCATTGTTAGCCATGGATACATCTCACGTGTAGGAAGCGATTACATACAACGAACGACACCGTCATGCCAATAGCACACCACTGAAAGAGAAGTCGACGACCCAAGACATCGACTAACATGGCCCCGCATCCAACAGTCGCCAAAAGATTGAAGATCTGCAAACCTCCATTGATGAGGGACTGATGCGTGGGATTGGTGATGCCAACGCCGTCAAGGACAAGAGTCAGGTAGTACGATACCACGGTGTTGCCAGACCACTGAGCGGCCACGCCAATCATGGCGGATATGAGAAGTCGACGGCGGTTGGCTGGGCTTGCGAGCAGCTTTCGGATCGTCGGTCGTCTCTCGGAGTTATTTTCGGTGCGCACGGCATCCCGGATCTGGGCGACTTCGTGCTTGACTAGCTCCGAGTCTTCGTCGCCGGCTGCATGGTGCTTGACTAGTAACGCTATCGCTTCTGCGTCTCGTCCTTTGGCAATGAGGAACCTAGTATGAAGGAAAGAAACGTTAGAGGATTGTTGATTATCAGGGGGTGATTTGTGAAAGGTTCGAGCTTACCTGGGCGACTCGGGAAGGAAGTAAGAGAAGATGAATTGCATGAGAGGAGCAGCTCCCTGAAGAAGTGTAGGAATCCTCCAACTCCAAGCTCCAGTCATCCTCAGAGTGCCGAATGTAATCCAGGCTGCAGCGATAGCTCCTACAAACTGCACAGGTGTAAGCGTCACATCAAACCCAGTGTTAGTACAAGGGGAGATGTTTATCTCACATAGAAGCAGTGGTACAGAGCAGTTGCCTTCCCTCGGTGAGGGGGATACGCCAGCTCAGCAAGCAGAATGGGACTCGGCTGGGACATAACACCGCAGCCAAATCCCAGGAAGAAGCGCGAGAAGATCAAGAGGCCGAGGTTGACTGATGCAGCTTGAATGGCAGCTCCAACTATTGTGATGGCAAAGGCCAGCATGAGCGCCTTCTTGCGTCCGAAGGCGTTGGAGAAGGGCGCGACAAAGAGGAAACCGATGATTTTGCCGGTTGGCATCATGGCGTTGATGGCGCCGAGTTTGGCCTTTTCTGGATAGTTGTAGTATGACTTCCAGTTTGGATTGATTTGCAGCGCGTTCATCATTGCCCCTATAAAAGAAACAGTCAACACATACTTCTCCGAAACATCGTTTTAATACAAGATTGGGGTGGTTCTCACCGTCATATCCAACCGTGGCAGCTGACATGCAGCAGAGTAAGAGCAGTGCGTTGAGCCGAACCAGGTGCCTTTCCTTCCACCACGGCTTCCCGCTGTTTGGCAAGGCCTGTATTTAGTAGAATACCTTGGTCAGCTATTGCGTCTAGATGTAGTTTTCGGACTGATCGTGGGAACCTTACAGCCGCGATTTCTGCTCCAACAAGCCGGGTGTTTTCGGCCAGGCGCTCTTCCGCGGTCTGTTCTGAGCGATTGATCCAGCCCATGGTGTTGTTGTTCGAGGGGATCGCCCGAGGAGTGAGAGAGGGTGTTAAATAAGGCAGAGAGGCTGGGAAACTGAAGATTCTGTGGTTCGTAGGCACTGACTGAAGATCGAAGCTGGCGGACCAGAGGACTTTATAAGTTCGGAGACATGGCAAAGTCTGCATTCCCTCACGATATCCGAGGCTCAGAGCTGTATGAGATAACAAAAATTGGCTCAAGTTCTCACCCGCAACTATGCTGTCGAGCCTCCCCGTGGGGAGTTTGGGGACGCTTGTGGATGGCCTAGATGGATATCTTGTGCTGAGCCATTGCCGGCTCTCGGCGGCGAAGTTGCCGCCGCTCCCCGCAACGCCGTCACTCCCCGCAGCGCCACCGCTGCCCGTTGATGCCGCCATTCCCCCATAGTACCTTGCAGTCCGTGACAAAGGTGGCTTTGCCAAGGTAGTCAAGCTAGTTTTGAGTGAACTGTTGCACTATTATTGGGAGACAAGGTTTTATGTTCGAGAGCGGCGTGGAGTGTCGGCAGCTTTCCTGACCACACGTCGCCGCCGTATACTACTAATTCACGGCGTTTGCAGGTTATTGGCTTGATCAAGGGCAGATCATCAACTACTAGGTAGTTGAAAAAGGCTGGCATCTCTCTTAGCTTAGACTACAAGAGTTGTAAATACATTGATCTTACAAAGTCGCCCAGCACCACGCCAGCATCAAGTACTTACGAACCTCCACACCGTCAAACCACGAGAAGGACGACAATGTCAACAGTCAGCACCATGCCTTCAGCACTTAAACGCAAACGCACCGAGGTTATACCAGCCAAGGTGGCAGTGCCCAATGGCCGTACTGAGCACGTATCATTGACTGAAGCCCGCCTGGGAACGGAAGCCTCCCAGCTACTGATCACACATGTCAACAAGGTCGAGCTCGACGATGAACTAATCAGTCTCGATGAATACATCCTAACGGATCTCGCCCATGCTGTTATGCTTACACGCACCGGCATCTTCGATGCTCAGCATGGCAGCAGTATCGTCCAGGCGCTCCTCGATCTTCGTGCCGGTGATGCCGCTACTATACTCTCTCCTGATCCCGACGTCGGCACTCTCGGCTTGCAGATCGAAAAGTACCTGGAGAGCGTCTTAGGGCCCGACAGCCGCGATATCCAGCGCGGTCGTAGCCGGATCGACCAAAAGGCCACCAACTGGCGTCTCATAAACCGGAGGAGCCTCACCAAGGTCATCCAAGAGCTGATACATCTCGCTACTGAGCTCTTGGCTACAGCAGATCGATATGCCGGTGCCTTGATGCCTGGCTATACGCATATGCAGCACTCTCAGCCAACTACAATTGACCATTACATCAACGCTCACTATTGGGCTGTATCGCGGAACCTGGACCGGCTGTTCAACGCCTATGGCCGCCTCAATATCTGCCCGCTCGGCGGTGCAGCCTACAGCGGTACCTCTTGGCCCATCAACCGCAACGACACTGCCGCTTACCTTGGCTTCGACAGTCCGATCCCTAATGCGAGAGACGCCGGCTTCGCATCTATAGACATGGGTGCTGAGCTCGCCGGTGTCCTCGCCGCTACTCTATCCAGCATCAGCCGCCTCGCCTCCGACCTCAACTACTGGTCCTCTAGCGAAGTTAACCTCGTTCGCATCGACGGCGCCCTCTGCGGCACCTCGAGCATGATGCCTCAGAAACGCAACCCGATGGTTCTAGAACGCATCCGCGGTCTTGCCGGCGTAGCTGTTGGCTGGGCTGCCAGTCACCTCGGCGTCATGCACACCGCGACATCGACCGACGTCGACCAGTCTTATGTTCACAATCTATTACCAGGCCAATGTGATGAGACAGCGGGTGCCATCGCCCTGCTACGCGAGGTCATCGCGACCGCCGAGTTCGACTTGCCCGCTATGCGCGTGTCGGCGGGTCAGCATTGGTCAACCGCGAGTGCCCTGGCCGATGCCCTTGTCTCGTCGAGCGGTATGAGTTTCCGGGATGCGCATGAAATTGTTGCGCACCTAATCGCCGCGCATGAGCGGGCTGGCTGCAAAGGTGGCGAGCTTCGCGGTGAACTCGTTGAGGAGGCCTTGGCCCAGACCTTCTCGGAGTCGGACGTGAGGATGATACTTGATCCCGATTCTTTCGTCACATCAAGGACTAGCAGCGGAGGGACTTCTCCAGCGGCACGGCGCGATCTCGTAGCGGCTGCCACAGCTGATATTGCCGAAAAGAAGGAAAGTCTTCGACTCCTCGTTCACCACGTCACCGAGGGTCTTGAGCTTTTGTTCAAAGATGCACACTCAATTACTGCTTCTCTGCAGTAACTCGCCCCAGACTTGCGCGTTGATAAAGGAGAACCGATTGCAAGGCAATGTCGCTCATGCAGGTTCGTTCTACCAATACTATAGTGAATAACGGCCACTGCGCCGCGCCATCTTGTTGAGGCCAGCTAAGTATTCAATCGACTACGCGTGGCTATAGCATTGCACAAAGTGTTAAGTGATTCTCTGTTATTTAATCCTGTTTAAGAGAACATTGACCTGAACAACTACTATTAAACACAATGCACTGAATACTCAGTCTGAACGCCCCTATAGAATGACTAATAGAACCAAGGTCTTGAGAATATGCTGACCTTCTTGCAAGAGACTTCAGTCGCCTGCTTTCTTATCCTGATGGAATGAGTCTGTGCACAATGTGGCCATTGTCGTAGAACGCGATTGCTCCATAAAGTAAGGCTTGGGTCTGTGTGATTTCGAATCGTTGTTGTGTATGTCGGCATTCGAGTCCTCA